>LGRX02028826.1:0-33595 GCA_001247695.2 Cymbomonas tetramitiformis | reverse complement strand
CCCCCTTCCTCAACGTCTCCAAATACCCCCTTAATTCTTCGACTTCCCTCCCCACCGCTCAGATTCAGCCACCCCTCCACTCACCCGGCCATGGCTGCTTCTCCACCTTCTAGAGTTTTTTGCTTAGCACCTTGCTTTTTCTCTAGATGTCACCCTGCTGAAAAGTGGGTTGAGCCCCTTTGTGGGCGCGCTATAGTAGAGGGAGTAGCCCCTAGTGTTTTCACTAGCCTGCTTTGCAGGGTTTCCGCACTCTCAGGACTTTGTCCCTTCTGCTAGCGTAAATGTTTTATTATTATTATTATTATTACAAGCAAGACAACACTAGCAATCCCTAGCAGGATAATAAGCAAGCAAGCAATCAAATTTCACAACAGGAGCACCAAGAGGGTGCCAAAAAAGGAAGGGGGAAGAAAGCCTGTGATGCAAAACAACACAGTCAGCAGTTAGTGGTGATGGCGTGGAGGAGCTCTTCGTTCAGTCCCGCGATTTTAGAAGTACTCGCGCGAGATTGTCAGGGTCCCTACGGTTGATCAGGCCGTCCCAGGATTTTCCTAGCTAATTTAATCGCTGAAACGGAACGCACGATTCCTCTCACTCACCACTACTTGCCTACTTTACTTCCATGATCCCTTGATGGCGCGCCCTCTTGGCGCTTCCCTAAGCGTTTAGCCGACCATAATCGGCTCCTAGCCTTAGGCCGGTGGTGGGGCCAAACCTGCGAGAAGACCCAGTCAGTCAAGACAGGTCAAACAGGAAGCACTGCAACGCTCAGGGTTTCGCACTCAGAATCCCTCTCAACATACAGAAGATATCATATATAGTTCTAGTATGCTGAGTGTGATGCGAAATGAGCTAGTGTGTGCTCTGTCTCATGTGACAACCGAACTCGATCAGAGGAGGTGACAATCAGGTCAGTGAGGTAGTCAGAGGTGTCGAGCCGTATCGGTGATGACAGCGGTCAGGTCGGTCGGTGATGACAGCGGTCACGACGGGTCGGTGATGACAACTCTGATGACTGAGCTCGGACTGAATGTCAACTCCAGCAGTTGTTTTCGGGATGCTAACGTGTACCAAACACAGCATTACTTTGCATATGAATTCTAATAAGTGTTAGGAACAACATGTTTTTTTTGCGCGCAAGATTCGTCCAGGATTCTGGATGCTGGACGACTCTTGTGAGGGGGGGTAATGGGCGTGATTCGAGCCAGCAATCTCGACTCACGCCCAGCAGCGACTCATACTGCACAGCATGAACATATCAGGCATATCATATGAACAAACGAAATCAATTCTGAGCATCTGACAGTGCACTGTCACCTTTAGCGGAAACGCGGATGTCAACCGCGTCCACGTTTCCGCCGCGGGGCTCGAAGCGGGTGAACCAAATGACCAAATAAAACACAGATGCGCACATACAACGTTGAAAATATGTTTCAGTTGTTGCTATTAGTATTTTTTAGCTTTCCCTTCGGCGGGATACCGAAGGGAATGCCGTTTTGCGGATGCGGTTTCCCGCTTCCGCCATTCCCGCTTCCGCCACACGAAGCGGAGAATTCGAGATCTGCTTCCAGTCACCGAATATGTGCGGGGATGCTTCCTATCGTTCATGATACCTTCAAGTAAACATTATTTCCTTCTAATATATCGCGAATACTTCAATTTCTTCACTAATCTACCCTGCTGCACTAGGTTTTCACAATGTTAATTAGGTCAAACGTTTGACCTACAAAGTGTCGCATTGCCTACGTGGAGCGTACACTTGCGTCGCATATCCAAGAAGCGTCCATTTTTTTATCTCCGATTTGATCTGACGAACATTTTTCAATTTTTGCCTACGTGGAACCAAAAAACGCGACGCAAGAGCGTCGCGTCGCGTAAATGTTGGACAAATTATCTCTGCGTAGCATGCTACGCAAAAGATAATCGTAATAACATCTCCGCGACGCGACGCTCTTGCGTAACTTTTGCGTAGCGCTTTACAGTTTTCCAACCAATCAAATCGCTGCGATCAAAAGTTACGCGACGCGACGAATTTTCATTTTACCCAAACCAGATTTAAGGACGGGCCTGAGCATAATTATGACGTCTCAGATGAGATCGGTATAAAGCTTAGCTCGAGCACGCTCGATCGTCGATGCTGGCGCTGGCGCTGACGCACGGCGCGGCATCGGCATCGGCATCGCGATCGGCATCGGCACCGGCAATTCGGCATCGGCAATTCGGCATCGGCATCCGGCATCGGCAGTCGAGTGGCATGGCATGGCATGGCATGGCGCATGGCATGGCAGTCGATTGCTGATGCTGGCGTGGCGCTGGCGTGCCCGCCGCGCGGGTGGGTGGCCCAAAAAAGAAAAGAAAATAATAATAATGGCCCTACTAATTAAAAAAAAAAAACTGAACGTGAAGTGAAAAGAAAAGGCTTAGGCTGTCAGAAGCCCTCATCCCTCATCCTCACGTCATCGTCATCGTCAGAACAGTGTCAGAACTGTCACACCCTCAACTCTCGTCTGAACTCATCGACCGAACGTCAAGTTCGTTGTTGGTTGCGCTTTCCTTCGCTTGTTGTGGAGCTTTGCAAGTTGACTTCATCGGCGATCAATCCTGTCGTGTGGGCAGGTCGGAAAAATTCCCTCTTGAGCTTGCAAAATCATTTTCGTGAGTGCATTTAGCATCGGCCATCGCTGATATTCGCTTTGTAAGCCTGTTTGATAATTGTTTCGGTTTCCCTGGACTACTCAGGAAAAAATAAAAATGCTCAGGTCATTTTGCAGCAGTGTGAGCACGATAGCTAGCGCCAGTGTGCCCGCTGCCAGTGCACAACTGCCGCAGTTGGGCGGCGGACTATTCGTAAACAATACGTTGACTGTGGCTAAACGTGGTCTTAAGATTCCAGTTCCAAATATGGACGTCGAGGCTGCTCTTCGCAAAATGTCCAGAGTCATGGCTGACGAAGGAATTCAGAAAGATTTGGACGGTAGAAAGTTTCACCAGAGGCCAGCGGTCAGGCGGGTTAAGGACAAAGAAGATTCTGAGATGCGTTTTCAGAAACGTAAGCTGAAGCGGACGATGAACTTCATCATGAGCCGCCGAGCCAGGTACCCGATAGCGACCAAAACCCTAAGCTGTAAAGCTGTCTTCGGTTCCCTGTTCTGCGTTCCTATTTGTTTGTTCTGTTGACGAATATATAAGCATAATTTTGAAATGGGAGTGCTGCCATGGAAATGTGGCTTGTGGAACAGAGGGTTTTGATCAAGATCGAGATCACTTTGAAAATTCTCTGGTTTATCCCGAACAGTACCTTCTTACTCCGTTGCTGCAAGACCGTCTTTACGGCTGGTTGCGTCCGAATCCGAGGAGAATAATTCGTGAGAATCAATTATTTCGAAGCTTCAGACTTCATTTCCCCCCGTTTAGATCTGAATGGTTATGTGCAATTATCCATCAGGTTTCTTACCTGTGAAGTGTATCGCCTTGCATTTTGCCTAATTGTCGACCGGAAGTTAGGTTTGCAGCGTTGGTACGAGACGTGGCGATATTTTCGATATTAATATTGCGCGGAAATAATTATATGGCATAGAGATCAAATCAAAGATCTGGTGTTCGCATCACAGCGGCGTATCAATATTTCCAGCCGCTTGAGAGCTCAAGCCGTAAACTCAAGGATTCCTTTGGTAGTTTCCGCAACAATCAGTCGTACTCAAAACGCTCGAGCACGTCACTTCTCGCTGGAGGTGTGCCGTAGAAGACAGTGTTAAATGTAGCATACTGTAAGCTTACTGCATACTGCGATCAAAAGGATTGTAAGTTCTTTGTTGTGGTTGAGAATGTCCACTTGAAAGACACGAGAACCTCGGGACGACATCGGGAAAGCCCTGCTGCAGGCAGCCCTCAATCAAGCAACGTCTAAGAAACCTAAATAAGCATATTAGTCTCGGGATATTTTTAAAACTCTCGGCCACCGTAGGTGTCACGCTGTAGTCAAGATGTTTTGTGCCGATGTCTTTTTAAAAAGAGTTCAAGGAATGAAAGTTGCTGAGCATACACACCCTGGATTATACTTTCGGGATGCAGAGCACTAGACTCCTGTTGACAATATGTATGTCAAGATAACCTTTTCTCATCGCTGTTTTCTTCCCGCTGGTAGGTTACTATGTACAAACAGATAATCGGCGCTTCCACGTAGTCCTTGGGAACACGGGATTTGAATAGACCGGGTGTAATTCCAAGAAATTTTGAAAGAAAATACCTATTTAAAAGTCCGTAGTATGCAAATATAGTCCACTCTCGAGCCGTTCAGCAAAATATCCTGACGGTTGGTCTTTAAGTATGAAAGAAACCACCATTAAAAAAGCATACTCGTTGCGCATACCGAAAGTATGAGCTAAAGGTGTGAGGGATACTTATTCCCCCTTCCCCGGGACACGTAATATATATATTGTTCCGTTCGCTCGAACATACACGGTACTTAGATTATACAGATTTTGGAAACACCAGCCTATTGATTTTTAGTATCCATAAATCACTCAGGATGGTTAAAAGCCGAAAATGGTATTAGGATATCGATTCTGTAACACGCATTTATATGTAGCATAAAAACATATAAACACACCTACTGCTTCGAGTTTCCTGGGAATTACAATGTTCATTTTTGCTAATTCCGTTTATTTGGTGAGAACTGAAACTCCAAAATTAACACTGAGGAAAAATCGTATGGGATTCGCTTTAGTAGACACCCAGAGCACGTTGTGATATTGATGTGCACTTGATGAGTGTTAACATTATTTCTACGCTTTAGCAAACAGCCCGAGAGCGCTGATTACGTGTTGACATAAATTGCTGAAACTAATCCCATATTTACCTCTCAAACCTCTACAATGAAGTCTTCGGCTTGGCAGAATGTATGTACGATACTTAAACTACTGTTTGCACTGCAGGATTGCTCTTTTCAAGCAAGATTCTGGTCTAACTTTAAATATTCCTGGCAAGTAAACACATTGATATCTCAGTGACAGCAGACCTTTTTGTGGTGATCATCTAACATACAAGACAAATTAGTAGTTGGTACTGCCACCATACACCGTCACTGACGAAAAGTTCACGTAATAACTTTTTGTCAAGAATTTTTTGGTGTCATGAAAATACACTTCAAGGGTGAGATCTGGATAGCTCACCATTTTTTGCGTGCACAAATATGCTCCACTTTTACCCAAAAGTTTGTAAGGCACATATGCTCCACTTTAAAACTATGTACATAAATTGCTATTGAGAGTTGACTCAGTCACTTGTGGTCCAAATCTCCAAATGTGGATGGGTACTGAGTTTCATAAACAAGTTCGCTTGGCGAAGCATTGAATCGACCATGCGCATCAAGCATGGCGAAATGACATATGCATTCGATTTCCCACGTCTTGTGGGAGTACTCAGACTCGATAAATTACGGAAGATCTTAGCTGGAATATCATCCCCACCGTCAATGTGTGCATAATGAAAGTCGCACCTGATCTCGTGGTCCCAAAATTGATTGATAGTGGCACGAAATGATCGCATTACCATCACCTCTATGATATATGCTGTAACGGTGAATAAGAAACCCGGCGATAAACACGGAGACTTGGATGATTAGATAGTGGGATCCGGATGTGACCTTAAGATCGCTGCAATCCCAACTGGAGATGCACTGCTGCGAACAGGATTAACCTCTTCACCTTCCTCCGGCGCTTCCTGCGGCGCATAGTTGCCGAACAAGCTACTGCCGAGAATCACTTCGGCAATGGAGCGGTCCACTGGATCCCTAACCAAGAGCTTGTCTTTAATAATCCTAGCTGTGGCAAGACAAACCACAACCCCACAGATGAGCTTGTAGCGAGACGTAGCAGGGTACATGCAACTTGGTGCCTTGAATGCTCACCTGCATGGGGCTCCATGTTCCGCAGGCCTTCGAGGTGGATGGCAGAATGGGTGGACAGCAGCTCGAGCACCACATCCTGATCAGTCATGGAGTTGTCAAACAACTGCATCCCGGAGAACAGCTCGTACATGATGACGCCTGTGCTCCAGACGTCACATGCGGGGTCCCTTGGTATGTCCCGCTTGCCCTGCATCGCCAGGTTCACCACCTGCACGAGCCCCCGCCGCTTGTGAAATTTGGGTAACGGATCAGATAGCCTCTGCAATGTCTGCCCACCACGCTGATGAGCGATCAAGCCTCTGCAGTGTCTGCCCACCACGCTGATGAGCGATCAAGCCTCTGCAGTGTCTGCCCACCACGCTGATGAGCGATCAAGCCTCTGCAGTGTCTGCCCACCACGCTGATGAGCGATCAAGCCTCTGCAGTGTCTGCTGCCCACTACGCTGATGAGCGATCAAGCCTCTGCAGTGTCTGCCCACCACGCTGATGAGCGATCAAGCCTCTGCAGTGTCTGCCTACGCTGATGTGAGCATCAAGCCTCTGCAGGTGTCTGCCCACCCACGCTGATGAGCCGATCAAGCCCTCTGCAGGTCTGCCTCTGAGCCGCTGATGAGCCGATCAAGCTCTGCAGTGTCTGCCCACCACGCTGATGAGTGATCAAGCTCTGCAGCAAGTCTGCCCACCACGCTGATGAGCGATCAAGCCTCTGTAGTGTCTGCCCACCACGCTGATGAGCGATCAAGCCTCTGTAGTGTGAGGGTCTCAGGACACCAAAGTCCAAGACTAGCAGTGAGTAGTTCCGCTGCTCCAGATGGGCGATATTGCTACAGTCCACGTCGCATCAGCTGACCATTGCCGCAGCGGCCGCCGCAGCAAGCCGAAGGTCCGAGGAACGACCGTGTGCATAGCGCTCGTCGCTTCGCTGAGGTCATTGGCAGCCTCGACCAGACATTGAAGGGATGGCCCAGCTATTCAATCTTGTGGTTTGGGTGGTATGCAGGGACAGCAATGTGAAGTGCAAAGAGGGGGGACTCACCTCGGGCGCAGCGTAGCGCAGCGTGTAGTGCATCGAGCTCGGGCTTCTGTCAACCCGTTGCGCGTTTGCCAGGTCAATCACCTTCCACACATCACCGATTCGGACGACATTCGCTGGCTTCACATCGCCATGGACTATACCTGCGCGACAGCCACGCCGCATCGCACGGAACGCACACAACCACCGTCAGAGTTCTAGAGCGTCATGCAGATGACAGGGAACTAGATAGGATAGCTTCCCCACACCATCTGTTGGAGTAACATCGAAGTAATAAAGCGGACTGGGAGTACCCTTTTTATGCATGAAAGCCAGAGCGGTGAAGATATCTGCCATGATGGCCTTCTTCTCACTGTGATCCAAGGCGTCCTGCTTCATGTGCTCCGCCAATGTGCGATCCCCACGCTCCATCACCAGGCAGGATAACTGCTCAATACTTTCTGGCGCCTGCTTTTGCAGTGCCACTCTGCCACGTGGCGCTGGAGTCGACTGCACTGCTTGGATAGTATCCAACACCTGCCATCGACCTCCCAAAAAGGTGAGAACACGGGGGAAGCTGCCGAAGGATGCAAAGGGGGAGTGCCGAGGGGGATGGGGCGGCTGTGAAAGAGGCGGCAGCTGACCCTTTCTGTCCCCCAGAGGGCGCAACACCTGGATCCCCACAGTGGAGGGTCAGCGCAACGCGATGCAAGGCCCTTAATTTAAGTCACATTAGGGGCGACTGTTGCATCAACTCACCTTAACGATATGGGAGCAGCTACAGGCCTTGCAGTTAGCCGCTTCTGTCTCAAAATCTTGCCGGCTTGAGAAAAACTTCAGCACCACCTTCGCACGGCTGCAGCATCCTCCTCACCCCTCAATAGCGCTGTGAGCCACGCGCCATAGGCATATTTCTGGCGCCCAGTGCTGGGTACTCCACAGGAGGGCGCCACACCGCAACACAGTTGCATATTTCAGTATCAGATCGGCGCAGAGGGCGCGCTTGGTGGCCCACGTCAAGGCAGCTCTAGGATTGGTGGCCCACGACAAGGCAAGCCCTAGGATTGGCGGCCCACGACAAGGCAGGCCCTAGGATTGGCGGCCCACGACAAGGCACGCCCTAGGATTGAGCAGCCCAATGATGCCAAAGGCGCCTGCCCCTTGGGATTGGTGGCCCATGACAAGGCACACCCTAGGATTGGTGGACCGAACAACCTAAGCAGCTGGTCAGCATCGATAAAACCGAGGACGCTGCAAGGCTGCGTCCGGAGATTGTATGCACATGAGCGCGCTGGGCTGCGTCTGCAGATTGTATGCACATGAGAGCGCAGGGCTGCGGGCAGGCACAGCACAAGAGCCCAAGCTGCATAGTTGAAGGCAAATTGAACTTGCTTGATTCCCCAGTCCCTCGGAAATTTCGGCTATTTTAACCAAAATTCAAGTAGCATCAACGCAAGTTCCCCGTCCCTCCAAGATCCGTGTTTCATCAAATGATTGCATCGGTAGTCACAGCCATCGAGGCAGGTTCAACACGGGTGGCCTGCTTTTTCATCAAGTGTCGTGACCTCACCTCTTCTGATCCCAGGCGGAGCAAACCACCCCCGAGTTGCTTTTTTTCACACCGCTCTCTTTGACTATTGTGTATTTGTCACCATACACCTGTGCAGCACAGCACAGATCACAGTGAAATTGGACGTGTGGAGGTGTGCCCTCGACCTCCTCCATTAGTACACAGGACACAGGATTGGCAGTGTCGCAGGTCGTGCAGACAAGGGAGAAAGCATCTTCCGCAAGATCACCTCAAGCTTCTCCACTAGGGCACAAAGATCATCAGACCCAATATCGGCACGTTTGGTTTCGCTCTGACCCCCGTCCAACACGCGCACACCGCTCGATTTGAGGTTCCGGAAGAACTCTTGCCGCTCAGTGTCCAAAGCCTCCTCATCCATCTGCGCTTGCACTGTCAATCCCACGAGGCACAACCAGCACATCACGGCTAAGGGCCCAGCAAAATGCTCAAGGGGTGCCTTTAAAGCAGGCAGTATAAAGGGAGGAGCACATCGACTTGCGAACACTTCGCCAAGCAACCAAGATGCGCGCCAGTTGGCCGTGAGAAGCGCGCCGGAATGCCCACCTACACAAATGAGTGCGCTAAGCTCTAACTGAGCTGACAAATACGCTGGCATGCGCAGTCCACGTGTGAACTCAGAATGATAACTAATTTGGGCAAGGAGATGCTGTCCCATTTTCCCAAACGTGACTAGATCTCCAGCGAGATTTGATTATGGGAAGATGTTACGCCTGGCAACACAGCGGAGCTGGACAAAGCTGGACGGAGCTGTTTTTTTAATGGAAACACTTGGACACATTTAACACAGTGAGGGCATAGTCGGCACATAGTCAACGGTTTCAGAAAATTTCAGGTTGAATAACTGGTTGGAAAGTTAGGTAATGCAGAACAAAACAATCGAATGATTGATAAACATCAAATGACACACATTGTCAAACTATCCTGAGCTAAGTTATGTACCACAAAAATCCATTGTGGTACAGTGAATTCTAAAATTTGTGTCACAAAGTGGGCTGACAACGGATGGTCTGGAGGAAAATGACTTGATTAGCCATTAACCATGCTGTAAATAGCAGGACGAAAAATCCTCAAATGGGACTGCAAGCCAATTAGGAATATCCTAAGGTAATAAACGTGGTCTCTCCCAAGGGGACGAGGATTCCCCAGATCGGCACGCTCCCTTGGAAAACTACCATATTCAAGGGATCTCTTTGTAACCGAAACCTTAGCTACAAGGCTGCTAACCAACAAACTTGCGGCTGCACTGTACAACCTCACTGGGCTCCATCATGTCTCTGCCCTGCGCGCCTATTGGACCTACCACAGCCGAAGGCTTGCTTGCATCCACCACTAATCAATTTTAATCCAACTACGTAGCCTCTGCTCTTGCACACTGGCTGGCACTGCATCATCACTGCCCCAGAGCCAGCTCTAAACCCACCCAGCCAACCCGTACCCACCCAGCCAACCCGTAGCCTGGCGAGGGCCTTCAAAGGGTCTTCTGCATGACTGACACATGTAACAACGTTGCGCATAGGTGGCACGTGTCAGAGCCATATGGAAATGGATACAGAAATGGAGCTCCTACGTGTCAACGAATTGGGCTTGCAAGAAACTGGGTGCTGTGAACTGATACCACAACACCTGCCAATCTGTGCTACTCCAATAGCATTCCAAGTAAAGGGCAGACCCATCTTGACCAAGATGGCCTAATCTCACGACCTGCAAGCACTGCCGCTGCAAGTGTCGAGCGTTGAGGAGTGACCTCAGCGAAGGTGTGGAAGCGCCACCTTTGCAGGCGTTGCTTCTAGTAGAGCGCCTCCAATGCGAGCATCGTGGGTAGGAGAGAGACGCCATTCCATGTGGCATGTGTGGTAAAGCACCATGATTACAGACTTGTGTAAGCAAGCAACGCCAAAGCAGGAATGATGTTCAAAAGATTGTCCCAGGCATCATGAGCTAGAAGGCATGGCCATGGCAGGTAAGGGCAGGGTGTGTGTTAAAGCATAATATTTGCCAGCGTTGCTTGCACGAGGGCGTCACGGCCATTGCAGGCATCGTGTGCTGGAGAGCGACACCCATAAACTAAACACGTGTCGTGTGTGTGAGAGGGCGCGAGCTGGCGTCGCCGCAGAGCGCCGACATTGTGCGGTTCAAACACCGAGGAGCATGCTTTACTGCACGCGTCAGGTGCCGGCGCATCCTCCTAGAGTATGACTGCCTCAAGGAGTCCGTCAGCTATGCAGCTCTGCGCCTGGAGGCAGGCCGGCACGCGAGGCCTTGCAAGGAAAGGTGAGTAAAACTGCCAGCGCCGTGCGCAGAGCCACACCACTGAGACAACCCAGTGTATGATATCGCCAGGCCCTGCCCAAGAGCTTGTCAGTGTGCAAGCCCGCGCGCGCTCACCGTCTGCGGGGCGCCGCGGTGTAACAACAGGCCAAGCTCTGTTCTGCTGATAAGGGGAATGCGCACGAGAGCTGAGTGCCGCGGGCGGCAATGAGCGCCTCGAAAAGCAGGTCCATAGAGAGGAGGTCGATTTTGCCCAGGGAGAAAGTGCAAATGGCGCACCACGTGGCCGTGAATGTGACAGGTGGAGTGCTGGCTGAGTGGCATTGTGACGAGCACAGCCTCTGATGAGGTTCGTCAGTGGTGGTAGTGCTGGAGTGGGGGGAGCATAAGTTCAGCCATGTCCCCTAGACGGCACACCCGATCGAATGTGCTCGACACGGTGTCCGTGAATGAACTCTGATCAAACAGCGCTCGAGCTACAGATTCCACGACTGCCTCGTGGAGCGCACTGTTGGGTTGATGGGAGCGGTTTCGGGCAGGCCAGGCACCTTTATAGCTCGGTAGTGGGGGCATATCGTCATATGCCTCGGGGGAGGCTTGGAAGTAAGCCTCCCGAATCTGGACTTGCAGCTCCAGTTCTTCGAGGCTGGCTGCTGCGGGCTCGGGCGTGCCGATCACGTAGTGGGGCGTCATGACATCTGAGTCCTTGCGCTTGTCCCCGTTGCGCCTTTTCTGAAGGCTTGCGAGGAAGGTCGCCGGCAACGGGGACGTGCAGAAGTCCTCTGCACCGCTTCGTCGGAACTTGAAGCACGCGAGTGTGAGCAAAGCGCACAAAAGTGCCACGCCCGCCACGGAGCCACCTGGCAGCTCAAAAACCACCCATTTACAGGGGACTGTCAGCATTGTCAGTGTCACACGACGACAGCACTGCTTAACGAAGGGATGTATCGGTAGCTGTAACAAGCACGCCCCTACGCGTACCTATGATTGCACCCTCAGTGTCCACCCAGGCTCTACGCCGGCAGGCCCGTACCTATGATTGCATCCTCAGGGTCCACCGAGGCACCCAGAGTCCCACGGTCTTCACTGGGGCCAGGAGAGGGTGAGGGCAGTGGCGATGTCAGTTGCGAAGGCGGCGGTCGAGATGCCGCCAGAGCCACCGGGGAGGAACCTGGCACAGAGACACCAAAACTCACAGGGTGAACGGCTATCCCACTGCAATATTAGATTTATATATGTACGCGACGCGACGCAGGTGAGAAGCTCGCGGCAGGTTCCCCAGGAGCGCCACGCCAAGCTCAGCCTTTCTCCCTCGCCGCAGGACTGGCGACGGATTATAACAAACACATAGAAATAGTAGCACTTCGTTATGTGGGCTTCATCCTCAAGAGCACGCGTCTGGGGCCTGTGGTGGGGAGTGACTAGAGGCTTTGAAAACCCAGGGCACCGTGCGATTGATATCGCGACCGTGTGTACCCACGCGACGACGAGATCTGACCCTGCTGGCAAGGATTCATAGTCAGGGAAGCAATGAGTTTGGAGAGTCAAAGACTGCTGCAGTAACAGGGACAGCGAGTTTGAAGATATCTGGATTGCCAGTCTATACCATATGGCGGTATGAAGCAGATTTGAAATCGTGGAAGCGTCGGTATCGCATGGAGATAGGTGGGGAAAATATTGAGCACACACCGCGTCGGAAGTATGAACAAAATCAAACTCTGAATAGACGGTACCGAGATTCCATGGGCAAAAGCAGTAAACAAAAGGTGACAAGGACACGCACAAGCGGGCGGGGGAACATGAATCCCGCATAGTAGCGCGCACATATGACTGGAACTAATCGGACACTGTCTCGTACCACGTCGCGTTTACGCGCTCATTCATGAAGCACACACGCACGGCCCACCCACCTGGCCTCGTGGCCCAGCCAAGCAGAGGAGAATTACCTCGGAGCGCGCATGTTCCCATCAAAATTGCGAGGACGATGCGCTTGAGGGATAACCATGTGTTTGCTATTGCCATGATTGCTTTCAACATCGCGGCTCAAAGAAGTTTGCGTGCGAAGGTAAGCATCCTTCCAGGACGTTGCGTTTCGAAGGACATGCGAGTTCTGGGAGACAAGACCTGCAGATCCCTTGCTCCAGGTCAGAAAGCACTGCTGTGCGCGTACTCCAGGTCAGAAATAACTTAGAGGCGAGTGTTGTAGAAAGGACGACGGTCTCAAAAAAAAGTCGATTAACGTTTCTGAACTTGCATGTAAAGAGGCACGAATATGACGGCGCGAACCGTGTGCTGAGGTTACGAGTTCAGGAAGTGCGCGAGAGTATGCGGGCAATTCTCGATAGCCTCACGGCGGGAAGAAGCTGTGCAAGAATAATGTTCCACACTCGCGGCCATCATAGTGCACAGTTACTCAGAATCATCATGGGCAAAGGGAAGTACATGACGCCGTCCCGAGCCCTGACCGTTGCAAAAGTCTGACGTGCGAATCCAAATCCTAATGCTGATGCTCATGCTGGAGAACTTCAGAACTGAATAGATAGTACAAGTAGTGTGTAGATGTAGTGTCAATTGACTGTCAGTGTCACGTCAGCGTCAGTACGACTACGTGAAATCGTCAAACGTAACTCGTATGTCACAAGTATAAAAAAGGAAAGTATAACCAATAAGAATATATCTAATCGAGTGGAGCTACTTTTTTCACTTGATCTCACAGACCAAGCCTATTTAACTACACTTGGGCAAGATGCGTTCTCGTATGAAGCTACTGTAAGGAAGTAGCCATGATGACGTAGAAGAACAACATGAGTACACGATCACGATTCCATAACTTCCACAAGTAGGTCTTGGGATTTTGTCCTGATTTACACAAACACTCTGGTCGGCAGGTTTTGTTGTTGTAATCTCTGACTCATTTTGATTATACGATAGCACACACGCGCTCAATATACCTGTATATATCTCCTGAGGAAGTATGTGCGTTTCCCAGGTTTTGAGGCTTTCCAGACTTTCAGTATTTTTGGTACGCCGTCGTCTTGCTACGTCTCATCTTCCATAGTTTTTACTTTTCCTTTCTGTTTTATTTTTTGCTATTGCTTGACTATATGCGCGAGTTTGCATTGCAGCGTTATAGTGAGCTTGCATGTGGTTGTGCTGCTCAGTATTTGGCCGTGGATTTTAACTGTTCGATCATCAGGGACATCTTGGACGCCTATGCGTTCGGCCACTGTAGTTATCAATCGTGCCCATAATTGAAAAATAGGTTCACTCAGAATTCTTCAAGGAGGCGTCCCCACGCGACCCGACGCAGAATCCGCTCCACTCATGAGTACTGAGCATGTGCATCTGGATCTCAGGCCTGATGACGAGGTATGGCCCATGCCTCGTTTTAGCGCAAGGCAGTCAGTTTTGTTTTTTCTTTTCTCTAATTTCCAGTGCCTACACTGCTTCAAAAGTATGACATGATGTCGTAGCATGGTATTATTACGGTGGTCGTTATGCTTTCTCGGAAATGCGAGCGTGTTCTGAGTTACCCAAGAACAGGAATAAGGCGCATTACTGATAATAATATTTGATCAAATTACAGCCTGAAACTGTGCTACGATTTCCAGGGGAAAGCGAATATTCCGGAGATAATTATTCCTGTAGACGAAGCTCGCCCTATCTTGTACGGCTGTGCTATGATGCTGGCGCCAATCATCTACGCTGCGGTCGTAGGCGCATGGGGCGTCGTGCTCGCAGGTGAACGGACGCTGAATGTTTCCTCTAAACTTGCTTCAAACCCTTTGTTCATCACTTTCACAGCCAGGATTTGAAACGCGTGACGCTACCAAAGTTTCAGATCCGCATGTCCACTGAAGAACCTGTCCATCTGTCCACCTTGGTGTGTCGCGTGGCACTCGTGTTATACACCGAAGGACTTTCAACTCTCCAAGACGAACTGCCGAGAAGCCCTTATTTTATATGCTGAAACCTTCGAAGGCTGTACTGACTCAGGTGTCGCGCTCTTATCCTCGTCGGTCAACTTCTGGCGATATCCGGCCGAGGGCTACCGGCGCTACTGTGACTATGTTACCGTAACATACAACTATTGCTATGGCTCATCTGTCGCGCTGCGTCTCCCGACATTTTGGACAGCAGGTATGAGGCCTGTCCTTTATCTTCGCTGGGCAACTGGAGTACGTAAGGAACCCTCGAGCGCGTCTTCGCGACCAGCCACCATATGTTTCCCTCGACATTTCTAGGGTTCTCTCCTCGACAGGTCTCCCTCGATACTTTCAGGGACATGCTGCTCGCTCTGAGACAACCCGAACAACAGCTGGCAATAGCATGCTTTCAACAGCAACCATTCACGCCTATCGAGACGCGCCCAGCAGTGCTGCTCACAAGACCACGGACCGCAGATCCTGGAAGGCCAAGGAGCGACAAAGAGGAGCTCCCCGCAAGCTCAAGTAACAAAGTACAAAGTGCATATTATATATATATATATTATATATACTTCATATATAGAAGTATATATATATATATATCAGTGTGTCAGAGGGTCAGAAGCATTCCCAGGCATACGGCGCTGTAGGTGGAGCACAAGTGGCTGCCTAATATACCACTTAAACGAGTGAGTGCATAAGAGCCGTTGCGAATATGTAAGGTGAACTTTGAAAGCTGGTCGCAGCAAGGCTGCCAGGTGTTGCGCGACGTCCCGAGGAGTTTTTGTTACAGCAGAACTCTCTCTCTCCCTGAAGACTGATGACTAGTGCACGCGATGTCTGAGTGCACGGGTCCTTATGCACCTCAGGGTGGTTCATCGGATTGGGGGTTGTCGCTATGATCTTCGCCTGTAACGAAACGCACTTTTGGTTCAACCGGAAGTGTGAGGGCTACAGCTACAAGGCGGTGGTCGGGGTGCACTTGCTTGGTGTCCACCTACTTAGCAACCTCCTATCCTGCTTCCTTATTACTGGTGTCGACATGAATGCCGGGCCATACTTTTAGCATGCTGCAAATGTTGTATTTGTAGTCTATAGCCCGCTGAAATCAAAGGGCAGTGTGTTTTAAGCGATGAGAACTCCAGGAAACGCTTTCAGCTTGCCGACTTTTCTGTGCCTTCCAAGTGAAGAACTTATCAAACTGTTGTTGTTATGAGCCGATCAATTTAATGGAGAACTCTTGTAACTCTGATATTCTGATAATTTTATAATAGAATATTCTAAACATCAACTTATGTGACGTCTCGAAAAAATATGTTAACGAGGTCTGTTTGCTGTTACAAAAGTTAGTACAATTTTAGTATTATGGGCGTCTATTTGGCGCATATAGTCTAACTAATATTTCTAAAAACATTTATCGCATAATGAAATCGAATAAATTTTCGTCTGCTGGCGAATCTCCCAAAACACTAATACTTTTCTCAACACGGTTTAACAAGGAGTGGTATCGAAAGTTCCAAGCCGCATTGATAGTTTTTCGATAAATTTGGACTAATAGGTTTCGACACGTTATCGCGATCATTAGCAATAGGTATTAACACATCATCGATCAATGCCGAAAGGTACTGACCAGCATCAATATCAATCACAATATTTTCAGTGTGTTTATCAACAAGTACAAAGCAACCGATATCGATCTATCAATACGCCCACGGCAGCCCGCCCATCTCGACTTCACGCACCTGATACGTATGCTCTTCTGTTCGAATTCGAATTCAGACGTCTTTGTAAAGGCTTATGGCGGACCTTATGATGTGCTGAATATATCAGCTGGACTGTATATTCGGTGAGACAGATAATCAGAATAGATAACCGGTGAGAATACTCAGTCTTCCCGTTATATGTTCGGGGTCTAGGGTTCCGGGACCGGTGACAATCATACACCCTAACTATAGGAATGACAGTCGGGGCGTCACTTCCGGCACACCACGTAGGGTGGTGACTGGCAAACTAGGTGGTCACGGAACTGAAACAAACACCTACTCAGCTTCGGTGGAAATAAGCATCCTACAGGAGAACCTGTCCTTTCTGGCAAGGTAACTCCTGAAACTAGCAGTCAGTGGGGCATACTGCAGAATACATATACAGTTAAAACCCTAAATTAAGCCCATCTTGGGGCAACCTGAACCAACAGCATCATAATCTGGAGGCAGGCTAATCCAATCTCGTCAACTCTAGCCACGTCGAGAGTGCCCGGGAGAGCCGGTGCCTCTGTTACAGCGCCCAGGAGAGCTGGTACCACTGTCCGGTAAATCATGCGTAGAGCAAATTGAGAAAGTTGAGAATGTGCCGATGTCGCCATAGTCAGTTGCACCGGGTGCAACCAGTCGGGTCCGGTGCTGGATTGAAGAAGAAATTTCATCCCCGGTCCCCCCGCCCCTATCCGAAAGCGGCACTCAACTGTGTTATCTGATATTACTGAATATACCGAACGGGTATATTCCCCTAGCGGCCGTGACCCCATTCACGCTATTATTTCTCTCACTGCTTTGGCCATGTTTGGCTAAGCTTTGCCGATTGGAGTAGGTGGTGCGTGGACGCGCGTTGCGTCTACGCTTAGGATTATACTGTATCTTTGATTGGATCTGTGATCTTTGAGCTGACGTCACGGTGAGGACCGCGGCAAAGATTTGGTTTTGAGTTGTCATTCCACCTTGGAGGACCGCCGGATTTCGCGCGTCACGGTGCCTTGCTGGACGGCAAAGCTAGCTTGCCATCATTCGACCTCATCACACCGCGGCACCGCCGCCTCGACGAAGTTGCGTTTACATTTCGCTTTTCCCGAACGGCTAGCAACGCGTGTCCATCAACCGCACCACTGATCTCCTACAGGCTTTCCGAGAAATGAGTGCTGCAACTACAAGAGCGAGACGGCGTCTGTTACTAGACAGTGACATTGACGCCTCAATTAGGCTGCTTCCGGCGGTAAGGGACTCCCCTACGCCATCTACACCGCATGTCCCTGTTCCGGCCGCCCCACACGCGAATGATTCCGATGGAATTAAGAGCGCGAGGCAGTTATTCGAGGACAACGTGGCCAAGGTGGCCGCGATTTATGTGAAGGGGCGACATCGCCAATGGGCGAAGGCAGTCCGTGAGCTTTCCTTGGGCGGCAAGGATCAATATTTTGAGGCTGCCAAGCACTGTCTCCGAGAAGCTCTCGAAGATCGTCGTCGTCCTCAAGAACGAATTCAGCTCGGCTGGGCTGGATTTGTCCTCGTTTGACCTCGACGACCTTGCCAAAGCCGTCATCCCGAAGGTCAACGAGCTGCTGTATGACACCCTCGCGCACATTGTCAAGACGGATTCAGCAGCCGAGCATTTTCTCCTCGGCACCGACTCGGTCTCTGACCGGGATGGGCGGCGTGCCCTTCCTGACCTAATCAAGGGTTGGGTTTCCCCAGGTGTGCGTCAAACTCTACAAGAGGAGCATTCTCAATTGAGGTACCCCGCTCATGTCGACCCGCGCCCACTCCTAGCGAAGGAGCAGCGGCTGGTTCGGGACAACCGCTCTGAGGACTGGACGCCGACGGAGTCGACGCGCAAGTACAAATTGTACGAGCGCCTCGACCCCGACTTCTACGCGGCGGTCCGTGTGCGGTATCCCATGCCCGGGGACCTCCGCCCCGTGCCGTTGTTGACGCTCACGAATCTTGTCGCTCACATTTTTGTGGCATGGGCGCAGCAGCAGGCGGAGCTGGGAGTGGCGGCGGGGCCCGGCATTGCTGGGGCCGCCTACTCCGGTGTCGACGAGAGGGTTCTGGAGGTGCTTGGGCTCTTGACATCGCGGCTAGAGAAGATCGAGGCAGCAATTAAGTTCCAAAAGGCCGGCGGTGCGGCGGCTCTTCCCCGCAACCGGCGCGGAAAGGGACTTAACGGTTTCCGGGCGGGCTCAAGTCCTACCACGCCTGTTGGGTTTGACAGGGAGAATCGGCGCGCCCTTCCCCTCTGCCATCGCTGTGGTAGAGAGGGTGAGGGCAAGAAGTACCATGGGTACAAAGAATGCCCCTACGGCGGGAAGAACGCGGCGGGGACCGCCGCGTACGCACAATCGTAGAGCTACACAATTTTTGAAATTCTGATATTCTAGAAACACGTGCCAAGCTTTCACATGCAAGCCCAAATTTCTAACATGTAAAAAGATAAAAACAGCAATATAATATATTCATCAAAAGATTAACAAAATCACCAAAAGTACAAATTATTGTACAAAACAGTGAGCAGAGCTGTCTTAGCAATCTAGCACTTGGCACGCGAACAGCCACCTAGCACTTGCAAAGGCAAAACAATAATGAGTCCACTAGTCCTGACCTGCGGTCCGGGCCTACTTATTCTCAAGTCGATGTCACATCTGCCAAACTTGTAACAGGCTTCCGCCCTGAAATCTTCATCTACCAATAGAATGTCACTATTCTATGCCAGCTGTAATGATGTTACCACTTCCCATCTTCTGACTGACACGTCAGTGACAGTATTGTAACTGTCATATCTTCTTATCACTTCGCAGTCATCTTACAGTAACCATATCTTCTTAACCAAGTCTGTTGCCTCAAGCAGTCACAACGCGCGAGGTCTGTCATACTCGTCATAACTGTCACGCCTGTCACCAGCTGGACAAACCCGGCTTCGGTACCACGAGAAGCAGGCGTTTGTTACAGCTATCGCAAACGCGTGCACATAATGGGACAAATACTGATAGTCCTAGGTGACCTCAATGCTCGCATATATCAAGGTACGGGTAACGCTTGGGGCCTATGACACAAAAGTTCAGAAAACCTTTTTTTCGATTTTCCGGTTCGCGAATGTCAAAATAATACGTGGGTTCAAGGATTTTTTCATCCGGATTTCTTTTTTGGGTGCTGTGAGCATGGGGGTTTTCTGCGTTACCGCCTATATAAGTCCTAACTTGTAACCTTGATTGTAACTTGAAACCTCGAACTGAAAACGCGAGTCGCGAGAGAATTGCGAGATCGCGAAATCGTCTATCGGCAAAATCGTCACGACCGTAGAATTACTGTTACAGTTCACAGTACTGGAGTATGAGTTCTCAGTTGATCGGGATCGTGGTATGGCGTTTGCGCGTTGGCGTGTATCCGTATCGGGGACACTGTATCGTGTATGCCATTGTCATCGCTGTTCGTCATGAAATACCAAGTAAGCGGTCGCGATTTGTTAGGAACACCGACAGTGATCGATGATTCATCGATAAGTTATCGATAAGTTCTCGACAAAAAGGCCTTTTAAAGTATGCGTGCGGCTGCTGCCCGCTCATGATTTTAAGCAATTACTGTACACATTACACATCAACCACCACAATATTTTAAATAAATTTTCACAGTGATATATACGCTTCGTTTGACGCTCGAAGCGCAGTGAAAGATGCCGTACTCCGCGTTTTAGGATTCTCGCGGAAACAATGTCGGGGTACCCTTACCGCATGCAACGATTCCGCAGCGGTACGTGCAGCGATAAGTCTCCGCTAATTTTCCCCTCAAATTTAACTTAAGTTGAAGTTGTGTGAAAGCGCGTTTGGCTTGATTCCATCCGTATTCGCGGATGTCAGCGAGCCACGAAGAAGGTCTAATTTGCGGGAGTTCAAGCGCGTTTTGGGCATCCGCGTTTCTACGGATGCTCAAGACAGCGGCTGAAACTCGCTACAAAACTTCGTAACATATATACGAAGTGTTTTAGCAAGTTTCAAGCTGTTCGAACACGTATAAGCTTGAGACTGCTGATATTTTGTTCTAATTTTCCCGTGTTTTACGGTACCATGGAGAAAAACGTGCGGCGATCTTGACACACGCGCTCATCATCTGAAAGAAAAAATGACACTACGTACAGCACAATAAATAATATTGTCGCGAAGTATCAGGTCATATTACTTCGAAACAATATCATGGACATAGGCCCACTGCAGCAGAAATACTAGGTTTTTCTTCCGAAGCGGGCCTAGGACGCAAACTTAGCGGTCTACCGCAAGAGCGTTTTGTGAAAGCCTTTGTGCAGATTCTTCGACACGGGTGAGCGATTGAGCGTGAGCGTCCTGTCGAATACGACTCTTCAAAGCCGAGTGGTGGAGTCCGGAAGCCTCAATTCGCAATATTTTAACATCCCCCAAACCTTACGATCTGTTCAGTTTTGGTGGAGATGCCATATAAATTTAAGGATCTGACGGTCTCATGGATTCGTCGCGACCCCTATTCCGCCCTAAGCCCAACCTAATAGGTAAAACGCTCATATCTCGCGATCTAGAAATCTGAACTTTTGTGTCATAGGCCCCAAGCGTTACCCGTACCTTGATATATGTCTGGCATATTCCCAACGTACACATAAGTCTGCAATAGTCCAGGCATGTTCCAGCAAAACACACAATCGTAGAGCTACAAAATTTTTGAAATTCTGATATTCTAGAAACATGTGCCAGGGGCACGACGACAGATGCTCGGAGATATGTTTTTGATTGAACGTGCAAAGGTACACAATTCGGATTTTTATAATATACTGGATCAGGGCCAGATTGAGGTACAAACGATAATTCGGTTCCGAGTTCTGAAGGCTAAACACTTCTCAAGTGCTCTACTTATTCACTCGTCACTCAGGTTGCAGGGTCAACCACTCGAGAGCCGATGTCACACTTCGGCTCAACGTTCAGTTCCCGATCCGATCTCATTTCTAATTCCGATTCGTCATTCTCGATTCAGATGTTATGCCGACAGGCTGACACGATGATTGCCCCACAGTACTGTCATACTACTGTAATGTCATACTGTCATACTGTCATAGCGTCATACTGTCATACTGTCATAACCTTAATATCTGATATTCGATTTCATTGTCTTTTCAACCCCGATGCGAATCTGACCATTCTTCGAGGGTCTGACTGAGTTCCACGATGACACCCCCCACAGTACTGTCATACTACTATAGTGTCATACTGCCATACTGTCATAGTGTCATAGTGTCATACTGTCATACCCCGGACATCTGGTATTCATTCTCATCGTGATTTCAAGCCCAATTTCACTGTCATCGTGCCAATCCCAGATTACCCCCGATGGCACACATACGGACGCATAGGCATATCGGCTCACGCTGTGCCTCCGGGCACAACTCTCCCCCCCTTAGGAGTGGTCTACCTCCTGGGATCACTCCGCTAAGGTACCCATCTAAGTTCCAGTTCTTAGGTTTTCTGGTTCCTTGCTGTTTCCAGTTCTTAGGTTCTCTGGTTCCTCTTCGAGCATAGTTTGCCTGCCGCTACCAGGGCACCACTTTCAAGAAGAAGGGTGCCACTTGGAATCTAAAGCGGGTCTTCAGTGTCGCGGAGGCGTAAATGTCGGAAAAGTTGTCGTAGCAGGAGTGCTGGCACGGGATATACACTCGCGGATCGACCTGCTCCAGTCTGCTGCGGGTGAGGTCCAAGCTGAGCAGTCTCTGGATGAGCACCGGTTGCCCATCTGCACGCACACGGTGTTGAAGTAGTACAGCGTAGCAGGGGCGAGGGTGGTGCTGAGTTCGTCCATATGCAGGTGGGTTTCATGTACTGCGTACCGTACATGCAATAGGTACACACCAGCGGTGGGGGAAGCTGGCGCATCATAGGGCGAAGCCGTAGCGCGTTAGGGAAGCGACCTCTGGGGTTTTCCATGAACCAATGTTTTGGCTCCAGGTAGTCAATGATCTGCAATGCTCGTCGTACGATTTTGTCAGCCTGGGGAAGGTCAGGGGGTCCACCAGTGGTGCGCGCTTGACTGTACTGCCTGCAGGGGGGACTTGCCCAAACAACATCGAAGAATCCAGGCGGGTATTGTCTGTAGTCCCATTGTAGGATGTCACACACATGAGTGGGTTGCCAGATATGCCCGGAGTCGAGGGTCACTACTGAGGCGGAGGGGAAGCAATTCAGGAATTCCCTCTCTACTGAGCCAGTACCGCTGAAAAGTACGAGAATCCTGGGCGTGCGGGTTGTTTTTGTCTGTATTGCCAGCAGCTCTGTCACCAGTGCCAGCGACCCATCTTCCACGCGCTCTTGGCGTTCCCACGGCAGGGGGATATCATCTTCCATCTGTTCGAGCTGGTCCAGTTCATCGCAGGGATTAGTGATGAGGTGGGCCAGTGTCATTCCGGCTTGAGCGGAGTGGCGGCCACGCTGCTCGCGTCGCCGAGTGGCTTCGTCGCGGACTTGCGCTTCCATGTGCAGTCTCGCTTGCTCGAATTCACGAAGTTGTTGAAGTGGACTTCCGCGTTCAAGTTTGTCACGCGTCCTCCATTGGTCGTGAGCTTTGGAGTAGCCAGTCCAGCGAACCTTCCACTCTTCCACCTCCTTTCCTCGAACAGACCGCACTCGACGTGCAAGGATGCGCTCAACGTGTGCTTCCTTCTGACCGTCCACTACCACTTCTTCAGGTACTGCTAGGTGATCGCGTGCGGCAAAAGCATCTTGACCGCTGGTGTACGGTTTGAGGCGGTGTTGAGCGAAACGTCGTGAATCCGCCAGTGAGGAGGGAGGCGTAGGCGGTAGGCTACTGGGGCTCCTCTGTCGGCCTCTGGCATGGTCATCTGTACATCGCTGAAGAAGCGTTCGGTCACAGGAACTGGTCCATGCCAGCGCTTGGTCAGTTTCCTACAGATGGAGCGATCCATCACCTTCTCCGTAAGGTGTTTCGCCTCTATCCAGACCAGATCTCCAACAGCATACTCCCGCTGCCCGTGTCTGCGATCAAACTGTTCGCGCTGTCGCTGTTGAGCCAGCTCTAACCGCTGTCTGGCGTCCCGCAGCTGCGACGAAAATTTCACAACCACTTCGTGTGCGGTGCCTACTCCCCCAGTTCGTCGTCCAGCGGTGGACTGTGCGGCCTCCAGGAAAAGGTCCAACTGCGACAGCGGCGAGAACCCGAACACCAGCTCAAACGGCGTGAAGCCAGTAGATTCACTCCTGGAGTCATTGATCGCGAACTCCACGTTAGTGGTGAACAAATCCCAGTCCTCCACATTGGCGTCTACAAAGGACCTGAGCATGTCCTCAATAACCCTGTTGCTGTGTTCCGCCTGGCCGTCAGACCGAGGGTTGTACGGCGTGGTACGAGCCACTTTCACACCCATCAGTCTCATGAGTTCCTGCCAGAAAGCATCTTGAAACCGCGGGTCGCGATCAGAGACAATCTTCATAGGCGCGCCATGTAAACGCCACACCGAGTCAAAGTAGATTCTGGCCACCACAGCTGCGGAGCTGTCGCCGAAGTTCATCGGCACAACGTGGACCATCTTCGTCAGCTTGCAGGTGAAGGCCACGAAAGCGTCATTGCCTCTCTCTGATACCGGCAGGCCGGTGACGAAGTCCACCGCGACATCCTGCCATGGCCTGTTCGGGATGCTGTGAGGGTTTAGCAACCCATCCGGGTAAGTCCCCCGCGGCCTCACTGATTGGCACACCGCGCAGGATGCAACCCAGGTGCCCACATCTTCCGCGGCCCCACGCCAATAGAAGCGTCGCAGCACCCTCTCTAGAGGCTTGTCTCGCCCAGTGTGACCCGAGGACAATGACTCATGGGCATGACGAATCACCACTTCTCGAAGTGGAGAGTCCTCCCCCAGCACCAACTGATATCTCCCTGCTGCAGTCCTCCAAACCACTTCACCCACTAGCCTGAAGTCCTGTAAGCATTGGTGCGGTGCCGCCTTCACTTTCTCTCTTAGTGAACGGAGTGTCCCCTCTCGGGTGTACTCCGCTTTCAACGCACGCAGGAACTTCGAGTCCGACTGCTGGGAGGCCGCGTCTCTGAAGTCTGCCGCTTCACCTGTCCTTATCACAGCGGGGGCTGTTCGCGGATGCCTCACGCGTGCTGGTTGTGGTTTGGCGGGAGGAGCGTGTACTATCAGGACAGGCCAGCGAAGGTCGAAGGCCTTCCCATCTGGGTTCTCGAAGAACTGATTGGGCTCGCCCTTGTCATCGTGAGTAGGGATGACCTCCACAATCTGCATATTGGCCTTTCTGAAAAGTTTGCGCCACGCGGGGAGCTTGGACTGGTGATCTGGTAGAACGAAGACTGCTGAGGTGTTCTCTGGGTCTGCCTTCCATTCTGCGATATACTTGTTCAAGATCGCCTCCACAGTAATGTGCTTGGAGTTGTATGGAGGGTTACACCAAACCCGAAGGCCCCTCCATTTCTCTGAAAGGCAGTCTGTCCAGAATCTATCCGCCTGTCTGTTGCGGCCGCCAAAGTCACAACAGGCGTCCACATCGAAGGGTCCAAATTTCTCGGCGTACTTCGAGGAGTACTCTGCTCGGACACGCCAATTCTGTGAGTCCTCTGGGGGAGCCTGCCGTTTTTGTGGGTGAAGGACCGGGGATGGAGTTGACTGTTGGGGCGCCTGTTGCGGGGTTGGTGAGTTCGCTGGCACCTTCTCAGTGGGCGCCTCCGATGCGTCAGCTCGTGACGTAGGCGTTCGCGTCTTCGGTGATGTCAACTGCGGAGGTGCTGGGGTCGCAGAGGCCTTCCCAGCGCGTGACATACTCCTCGTTATCCTTATCTGGGGTGGAGCTCTGTCAGGGGGTTCGTGTGGAGCTTCTACCGGCTTCGCGCTATCAGCTGCAGGCCAGTCAGGCATGTCGAAGTCGAGATGATCCTCCTTCATTCCCTTATAGAGCTTCGGGTTAACGAGAGCGATGGTTTCCCCCACGTCCATGGCCTGTTCCGCCACGGAGAGGGTCTCCACTGCTGAGAGCCAACAGTCAACAGTCTGGGCCCAGTGGGGATGAGCTGCGGGTGGTGAGCTGGAGAAGCATTCAGACTCCAGCGTTGCCAGGGGGTCTTTCGGCAGATCTGAGGTGGGGTCGATCACTCCTGCCTCCTTCAACCCCTCTCGCACGTCCTTGTCTTTGAAGTCAGGTCTTCTGGACAGGGCGTCCGGTACCAACAGCAGCGCTCCTTTGATGTACTCCATTCTCGGGACTCCCACCTCCACCAGATCCATGTACCAGCGTGCCTGTCTGCGGCTAAGCTCCCTGCCAGGTTCCATCAGCCATTCAAGGGGGCGGTGATCACCCCGGATGCGGAAGTTGGTGAAGATGAGGTAATGCCGCCAGGTAACGGTGGTGCAATGGTGTAGAGCACCTAGCTCACGCTCGCCGGTGTGGTAATTCTGCTCGGCGGCTGAGAACTGGCGGCTCTCGTATGCTATCACGCGCAGTCCAAGACCATCTCCATTGTCTTGCATCAGTACTCCCCCAAGAGCGATGCCGCTAGCATCCGTCTGCACCACGAAAGGTGCCGTGCCGTCTGCGGCGCCCTTGATGTTGGGCAAGGCGAGTACTGGCGCTGAGGTGAGGGCCTTCTTCAGCTCCTCGAAGGCCCACTGCTGCATGGGACCCCACTCCCAGGGCACGTCCGACTTGGTCAACCGGGTGAGAGGCTGAGCGATCTCGGAGAAGCAATGGATGAACCTGCGGTAATACCCCGCCAGGCCCAAGAACTGCCTGACGTGGGTAACCGTTTCCAGCTCGGGCCAGTCCCTCACTGCAGCCACCTTGTCGTGTTGGGGTCTGCAGCCATCTGCGGAGATACAGTGGCCAAGGAACCGCAAGGATTTCTTCAACAGTTGGCACTTGGACCTCTTGAGGAAGACGCCCTTCTCCCTGCATGTCAGGAGCAGTTGCTTGACGTGCTCGTAGTGCTCTGCAGCGGTGTTGCTGAAGACGACCACATCATCGATGAAGATCCGGACAAACGGGAGATGGCCCAAGGCCCGCTGCATCCGTCGCTGGTACTGAGATGGTGAATTCTGCAGCCCCTGCGGCATGACCAACCACTCATATGACCCCATCTGGGTGGTGAAGGCGGTCTTCTCGACATCTCCTGGTGCCATCGGTACTTGCCTGAAGCCATCCACCGCGTCGAACGAAGAGAAGAACTTCGCACCCTGCATCTCGTCGAACATCATCTGGATGTCTGGGAGAGGATACTTGTCCTTAACTGTCTGGCGGTTGAGGAGCCGGTAATCGATCACCAGTCGCAGCTCCTTGGGGTTCCCCGGTTTAGGGACCATCAGACAGGGAGCTGCATAAGGGCTGGAAGAGGGTCGGATGTAGCCCTTGGACATCAGAGTCTCCACGCGTTCTCGAAGTTGGCGGAGTTCCTCTGCAGACTTCTTGTAGATGCGCTGGCAGGGAGGCCCCTTCTTGCTCAGCTCAGGGTCCAGGTTAATGTTGGCTTCATCTTGGGGGTCATGTCTGAGTCCATCGATGTTCGGTAGGGCAGTCGTCATCTCCTTCTTGTACTCCTCACCCCAGAAGTCCAGAAACTTGAGGGTCCACTCAGGGCTCACTTCTGCATCTTCAGTATCCGCAGCGGGTTCGGCGTTCTCAGAGTCGATAGCCGTGGCTGCAAAGGCAGAAGCAGCATCGTCGGGGGACTTCTCGGCCACCATGAGCCAGGCGGGCTGTATCTCCGGGTCGTCATTGCCGCGTAGCTTCTGCGTCTCCGCGTACACCAGGTACTTCTTCAGCTGGGCAGGGGTTTGGAACACCTCATCCACCAATCCCGCGCAGGCCGTGCCCTTCGGAGACCTGTCCCCAGATGCTTTCCCAGGAGAACAGCCTGTGATGGTGACGCGATCCCCAATCTTGCCACTGCGGGACTTCCCGAGGAAGGAGACGGAGCCATTCCCTTCATAGCCCAGAGTGACAGGAGAGTGACTGCGCAGCCACCTTCCGCCGAGGATAACATCCACCTGTATGCCCAGTGGTAGGATCCGGAGGGCAAGGGCGTTCTCCGTATAGGTGCCCGTGGTGGTGTGCGTGTTAAACTTGGCGTACGCGGTGGCGCCAGTGATCCTCACAGATCCATCCGCCAGGGTGACTCGCATCTCGGAGCCGGCTCGTGTTGTGAGGCCACATCGCTTAGCGCTCTGCTCCGAGATGAAGTTGTCAGAGGCCCCCGAGTCAATCAGCACCTTGACCGTGTGCCCTCTGAGGGTTGCGTAGAATACCAGCAGTAGCGGTCCTTCTTCGCCATGTGCCGCTGCAAGGGTACCCTCGATGTCGGTCTTCCACTGAACTCCCCCATCTGTGCGTATGCTTTTGCACTTGAGGTTGGGGAGGAGGTTGTCCGAGGCCTCACGGCATTCTTCCAACGTTTGCCTACACGCGGCGTAGAACTCCTCATCCAGCAAATCAACATCTTCAGGCGGATGACTGACGAGGTTGTCTGCACTCGCTGTCAGCAGGGTGCCCGCTGAGGTGCATTCGCTCGAGGTGGGGCTGACATGAGTGGTGTCACTGGTGGTAGGGCTCACATGGGTGGTGTCACTGGTAGTAGGGCTCACATGTGTAGTGCCACTGGTGGTAGGGCTAACATGGGTAGTGCCACTTACTGTGGGGCTCACGTGGGTAGTGCCGCTTGTTGTGGGGCTCACATGGGTAGCGACACTATTGGTGAGACTGCCATGGGTGAGAGGGTCCTCGTCATGCTGAGGGTTGCCAGCAGGGGAGTTGTGGGCGAGCTGGTGGGAGCTCTGGTGGTCAGTTCTCGTCTGAGGGGTCCCAGCTGCTGCCGTCTGCTGGGTGAAGCAGAGCGAATTGACCGAGGACTCCTCTTCCATCACCTCAGGGTCTTCAGATGGGGTGGCTGTCGAGACAGGGTGGCGCTTCATCCGCTTCATGCGTTCTGACGGTGGTCATCTGCTGGGTGAAGCAAAGCGAACTGGGTGCGGAGGGCTCCTCCGCCTCTGAGCAATAGGATGAACCTTCGGGGTTTCCTCCCGGAGTGGCCGGCGCGTTATCATGGTGCGAAGATGTAGTCTCTGTTGTGGGCTCGGCCAGCGAGGATGATGGAGGGGATGCTCCCAAGGGGCTGGGACCCAGCTTCCTCATCTTGTACTGGTGTACTGCATGCAGGCTGCACCAGGCGCCAGGTAAACCCACATCTCCCGCTGTCCCAGGTATCGTGCTCACTTCAGTGTCCAGGGTGCAGAGGGATGTCGAAGACCTCGCTGCTGCTCTTCGTGCGCCCTCCTTTTCCCACAGCCTGCTACCTGGGGAAGAGTCTGGACTCGAAGTGGCGATTGCCTTTTGCTGCTCGGCAGGCGACAGCTCTCTCCAAGCCGCGTAGAGGTCGTGGGAGCTGGCGTTAGAGGATTCGGGGACTTGCTGGCGACCGTCGTGTGAAAGGAGGTGCCACAATGCTATGCGTTGATGGCCCTCCTTGCGATCTTGAGGTTCGCGGGCAATGCGTATCCTCTCTGCCAGCTGGTTGGCGCGGTTCACGCGCTCCTTTGGCGATCGACTCCCAGAGTGTACGCGGCTGCGGACGCGCTCCGACATTTTATCCACCAGGTCCTTGGCAGCCTCTGGGGACTTGCGCAGAGCTCTGCGGACCTTCTGCATGGCGACTTCGAGGGGGAGGGAGTACAGATCTCTCTTCCAGTGCCACGCGGTTAGCCTTTTCCGTGGGTCTGCGAGGTTGGACTGATAGATGGGCAGCGGTAGGACAACACGCGGTCGGGGGCGAAGGTCGCGGGGCTCTCCGCGGTTGTTGCCCATAATGGGGGGTCTGTGCCGGGGAACTCGCCGTCCCCTCCGACCCTCGATCCTCGCTTGTGTATAAGCGGGGCCGTCATCAAGAGGTAGCGACGGCTCATCGAAGGGGGTGCTTCCTGCGAGAGGGTGACTGGACAAGTCATCCCTCGGCGGCGATGGGGCACCAGCTGAGCGGTAGGTGCGTCGCAAGCGGGTCCCAGAGGTGAAGGCCACGCTCTTGGGATGGGGACGTTGGCCCCAAGGGTCTCCGCGTCCTCGGGCGCGTCGGGGTTCCACTGGTTCTGACCGCTTCTCCAGGGCGGAGAGGGTCTGATCATCAGGGCAAGACCTCACTTCCTCGAAGGGCAGGGTCTGGGGCTGGCCGCCGGCCAGTCATTCATCGCTCTCCACCGGGGGAAGGCCGTCACCCTCCACAAGCTCGATGCCCGCAAGGGCCGCCAGGGTCTGGTAGCTCTGCTCGTCCTCACAGGTAGCAAGAGCCAAGACCTCCTCGGAGAACTCCTCTGGGACGCCATCCACCGAGGAGATGTCCTCCTGCTGCTCAATGGCCCAAACGACGGCGGCTACAAACCCAGGGGAGTTCGCCAGTCGAGCGGGTGCATTGGCCCTCCACTCCTTGAGTTTAGCCTCGTCCGTACAGTTACGGACGATGTGCTCCGCAGAGCCGCAGGCGAAGCACCGGCGGACTTTCAGAGCGTCAGGGCGGGAGAGGCCAGGTGGTGGTGGCAAAGGAGTCACTGCCGCGGCGACGGTGGTGGCAGGCCCGTTCTCCAGCATGGCAAGAGCTGGGCGGCTCGAAGAGGGGGTACGCCTGTAGAAGGGGGTGCGAGGTGGTGGGTTAGCGAAGGAAACAGCACGGGGAGGACGGTCTTGAGAGCGCCTCTGAGCCGCCTCCGTGTCAATGTCACTCTCCACCTCCTCAGCAACTTCCCGAATCTTCAACAAGGCGTTGTGGGTGCCTGGGATGTCGTCAGCGACGGCCTTCCTCTCCCACTCTTCTGGTTTGGAGACATCCAAGTGGATGGCTCTCAGGCGCCGCATCACCTTGGGTGCATATTTCAGCCCCCGGCGGTACGTAGAGAGCATCGACAAGTTGGTCATCTCCCCGCAATTTGGGACTCTGCCGGCCAAGAAGTTGACGGAGGCCATGCGGGTCTCCAGTCGCGAGAAATACTCCGCCGCGGTCTCGTTCACCGCCTGCTTCAGGGCAATGGCCTCGCCGTGTGCGTTCTCCAGGTAGGCCTGCGTCAGAGAGCACACCGCCAGATCGCTGAAGAACACGTCCAGCTCCCCGTAGCGTTGGTGCCAAGCTTGCTCGGACCCAAAGGTCCCCGCCGCGCGCTCCAAGAACTTTCTCTGCTGGTCTTGAAGAGTGTACTCCTTGAAGCTCCAAAGAAGGCTTGACACACTCGCCTGGTACTCTGATACTGATGGCGTACATCTGGGAGTGGTCAGTGCTTCGATCACGATGGCCTCCTGGAATACCTTCCGCACCATGTGGGAGTAGTGCTCCAGCTGCGTCAGGAGGCCCTCCTTGTCGGCCGATTTTGTGTCGGACGCGGAGCGGGGGAACCTGGTGACGCTCTTGACGAGCTTTAGCACCATCTCTTTGGTCTTGTGCTCCAGGCGGACCTCGTCTGGAGATGCTCGCAGGTTAGTGCCCTGCGGCAGACGGACGATGCCTGGAACAAAGGGGGTGGCGCTGGGAGAGAGCACGGGGTTCGCAGCGGCGGCAGAGTGAACGGGGTTCGCGGCAGCGGCAGAGTGAACGGGGTTTGCGGCGGCGGAATGGGGAAAACGGGCAGGAGGTGGTGGTCCCGGGGCATGCGCGGGCGGAGGCGCAGGCGTGGGATTTGTGGGGACTGCGGTCGGAGTGGGCGGTAATGTAGGGGCTGATGGTGGTGCGGGGAGTGGGAGAGGTGTATGGAAGGGCAGGGGTGTGGATGGTTGTGCAGCCACCACGCTCATGCTCCGGTACCAATCGGAGTTGCTGACCTCCGACCACGCGGCGAGCCCGTCCTGATCGAAGTTCTGCATCTCCGACTCCCGCGCAGTAGCAGGGATCCACTCCCATACCGGCTGCCCCATGCTGGTAGACCGCACATTGGCCGCGGCTGGGTCCCCCATTGCCATATCCATGACCTCGCGGTCGACCATGAGGACCCAGGTCTCCACACGAGGGTTGGTAAGGGGTAGGGGTGCATGGTGTAGCCGGCCCCCCATGCGCGCATATGCAGTCAGCGGCGCTCCCAGCAGGTGCATGATCCTGAACAAGATGGCGTCGCCCTGCACCCCAGCCCGGCGGCGTTCGTCCCATGGTAGGGAGACGGTTGCCGCGCCTCGCACCCCAGCTGACTGGTGCACCCACAATGACCCACCATCGTGGGTGACAAAGAGGGCTCTGACCTCTGGGTACTGAGGGTAGGAGGGCTCTGGTGCGGGATCGTCAGGGGGATCCTGAGGTGGATCACTAGGGGGGCCTGGTGGCGAGTCGCTTGGGCTGGAGTCTCTGGGCTCTGAGTCGGGATTGCCACCGCCGTGCACCACCGTCTCCATCGACTGTCGCCGGCGGGCCACCATCATGTTATGGGGATTTGGCCGGCCCTGAGTGGGAGGTGCGGCGGGAGCGGTCTCAGCGGCGGTCTGAGGCACAGGAGGGGTTACGCTGGCAGCAGCGTCTGCCTCGTGTAGATGGTCCGCCGTCAGGCCCTGTGCGCTGCCCTGAGAGTCGCCTGGTGGGGAGACTCCTGCCGATGTCGTCGCACCAGGCAGCGCGAGTCCTCTCGAGAGCACCGCGGAGATGTCCAGGGCCTGTACTGCCGCTAGGACTTCTCTGCGAATGTGTTCACTTCGGCTGCTCGCGTCCGAGTCGGAGCCGGACCTGTGGGCGGCCCTCCGCCTGCGCTCAGCCCGTGCCTGCGTGCTTCGGCTGCCTCTGGTCCCCGTGCTGGTGCGGCTGATGTCCGTGCCGGAGTCGGGGTCAGAGTGATCAGGTGCGTGGCTTGGGCCTGGGAGATGCTTGCCGTGTGTCGCAGGGCCCGAAGATGCCCTTCGGGAACGCCGACGCCGGCGAGTCTCTGAGGTTGTCGCCACCGCGGGAAGGTGGCGCACCAAGAGCTGGGTACCGCCCAAGACGTTCTGCTGAACCCCGCTGTCAAGGGGTACCTGCAGAGGGTCCGGCAGGGCCGCGGCGCCGATGCTGATGAAGTGTTGCAGCGATGAGGGATCCGCGCCTGAGTCATGAAGCGCGGAGGTGGCTGGTGCCAGCTGATGGGGCTGCTGTGGTCGATGTTGCGGCTGTTGTGGCGGCTGCGGTTGCTGTTGCTGCTGCTGCTGCTGCTGCTGCTGTTGCTGCTGTAGCTGCTGCTGCTGTAACTGCTGCTGCTGTAACTGCTGCTGCATCGGTTCCAGCGGCTGCTGTTGAAGCCACTGCTGTTGCTGCTGCTGGTACGCGAGCCACTGCTGCTGCTGCTGTAGCTGTTGTTGGAACGGTGTGGGATATGCGCCCACGGGGTGATGGGTTCCCAGTGTGAACGGCACTGGTGATACTCCCCCAGCGAGGGGCGCTGATTGGGGCAATACCCAATTGACGCCGTTCCATACGGCCTGTGCGGGGGTGCCATCCGGCATAGTATAAGGGCGGGGCACCGCTGTGTAGGGCATGGTGGTGCCTGGATGTGGAATGGGGTGAGCGGAAGCGTATGCGGTGGGCGATGGGAAGGTCATGGGAGAGAACAGAGTGTGGTGTAGCTGCTCTGCGCTGACACTCATGCTGGGAAATGCCTCTGATGTCTGCTGTGACATTCTGACTGCTGAGCTGGTTGAGATCAAAGACTGGGTGTGGCAATAGCCACAGGTGAGCAAAAGTAGTGAGTGCTCGCCTTTTTTATTTAATTAGTCTCGTCCTCGTCGATGTCACTCGCTGGAGGCGAAGGGGCGGGGCTTCCAGGTGGAGATGGGGGGACCCAAGGCCACTCTTCGATTCCTTGCACTGGATATGAGCCAGGGAGTGCGGGGAAGACTGATAGGTCTTGGGAGTTCGGGTAGCGGAAGAGAAGGTTTCCAATCTGAACCCACACCCAGTTGTGGTATCTTGGTGGGATAGCCAGCGTGACTATGTCCAGGCGCTTAGTCGCTGTTCTCCTCCTCGTCGTCAGAGGAAGAGGGGGAAGGAGGACCGCTCCAAGGACCGCTCTGCCAGAAGGCGCCTGCCGGTGGGTAGGTAGGGTCTGGAGGGAATACCCACTTGATGGGTCCTTGCTTCCACCACGCTCTTCTGTATTCTTCTGGCGAAGGG
>LGRX02028825.1:0-68813 GCA_001247695.2 Cymbomonas tetramitiformis | reverse complement strand
CCCGATGCGAATCTGACCATTCTTCGAGGGTCTGACTGAGTGCCACGATAACACCCCCTACAGTACTGTCATACTACTATAGTGTCATACTGTCATAGTGTCATAGTGTCATAGTGTCATACTGTCATACCCCGGACATCTGGTATTCATTCTCATCGTGATTTCAAGCCCAATTTCACTGTCATCGTGCCAATCCCAGATTACCCCCGATGACACGCATACGGACGCATAGGCATATCGGCTCACGCTGTGCCTCCGGGCACAACTCTCCCCCCCTTAGGAGTGGTCTACCTCCTGGGATCACTCCACTAAGGTACCCATCTAAGTTCCAGTTCTTAGGTTTTCTGGTTCCTTGCTGTTTCCAGTTCTTAGGTTCTCTGGTTCCTCTTCGAGCATAGTTTGCCTGCCGCTACCAGGGCACCACTTTCAAGAAGAAGGGTGCCACTTGGAATCTAAAGCGGGTCTTCAGTGTCGCGGAGGCGTAAATGTCGGAAAAGTTGTCGTAGCAGGAGTGTTGGCACGGGATATACACTCGCGGATCGACCTGCTCCAGTCTGCTGCGGGTGAGGTCCAAGCTGAGCAGTCTCTGGATGAGCACCGGTTGCCCATCTGCACGCACACGGTGTTGAAGTAGTACAGCGTAGCAGGGGCGAGGGTGGTGCTGAGTTCGTCCATATGCAGGTGGGTTTCATGTACTGCGTACCGTACATGCAATAGGTACACACCAGCGGTGGGGGAAGCTGGCGCATCATAGGGCGAAGCCGTAGCGCATTAGGGAAGCGACCTCTGGGGTTTTCCATGAACCAATGTTTTGGCTCCAGGTAGTCAATGATCTGCAATGCTCGTCGTACGATTTTGTCAGCCTGGGGAAGGTCAGGGGGTCCACCAGGGGTGCGCGCTTGACTGTACTGCCTGCAGGGGGGACTTGCCCAAACAACATCGAAGAATCCAGGCGGGTATTGTCTGTAGTCCCATTGTAGGATGTCACACACATGAGTGGGTTGCCAGATATGCCCGGAGTCGAGGGTCACTACTGAGGCGGAGGGGAAGCAATTCAGGAATTCCCTCTCTACTGAACCAGTACCGCTGAAAAGTACGAGAATCCTGGGCGTGCGGGTTGTTTTTGTCTGTATTGCCAGCAGCTCTGTCACCAGTGCCAGCGACCCATCTTCCACGCGCTCTTGGCGTTCCCACGGCAGGAGGATATCATCTTCCATCTGTTCGAGCTGGTCCAGTTCATCGCAGGGATTAGTGATGAGGTGGGCCAGTGTCATTCCGGCTTGAGCGGAGTGGCGGCCACGCTGCTCGCGTCGCCGAGTAGCTTCGTCGCGGACTTGCGCTTCCATGTGCAGTCTCGCTTGCTCGAATTCACGAAGTTGTTGAAGTGGACTTCCGCGTTCAAGTTTGTCACGCGTCCTCCATTGGTCGTGAGCTTTGGAGTAGCCAGTCCAGCGAACCTTCCACTCTTCCACCTCCTTTCCTCGAACAGACCGCACTCGACGTGCAAGGATGCGCTCAACGTGTGCTTCCTTCTGACCGTCCACTACCACTTCTTCAGGTACTGCTAGGTGATCGCGTGCGGCAAAAGCATCTTGACCGCTGGTGTACGGTTATAGGCGGTGTTGAGCGAAGACGTCGTGAATCCGCCAGTGAGGAGGGAGGCGTAGGCGGTAGGCTACTGGGGCTCCTCTGTCGGCCTCTGGCATGGTCATCTGTACATCGCTGAAGAAGCGTTCGGTCACAGGAACTGGTCCATGCCAGCGCTTGGTCAGTTTCCTACAGATGGAGCGATCCATCACCTTCTCCGTCAGGTGTTTCGCCTCTATCCAGACCAGATCTCCAACAGCATACTCCCGCTGCCCGTGTCTGCGATCAAACTGTTCGCGCTGTCGCTGTTGAGCCAGCTCTAACCGCTGTCTGGCGTCCCGCAGCTGCGACGAAAATTTCACAACCACTTCGTGTGCGGTGCCTACTCCCCCAGTTCGTCGTCCAGCGGTGGACTGTGCGGCCTCCAGGAAAAGGTCCAACTGCGACAGCGGCGAGAACCCGAACACCAGTTCAAATGGCGTGAAGCCAGTAGATTCACTCCTGGAGTCATTGATCGCGAATTCCACGTTAGTGGTGAACAAATCCCAGTCCTCCACATTGGCGTCTACAAAGGACCTGAGCATGTCCTCAATAACCCTGTTGCTGTGTTCCGCCTGGCCGTCAGACCGAGGGTTGTACGGCGTGGTACGAGCCACTTTCACACCCATCAGTCTCATGAGTTCCTGCCAGAAAGCATCTTGAAACCGCGGGTCGCGATCAGAGACAATCTTCATAGGCGCGCCATGTAAGCGCCACACCGAGTCAAAGTAGATTCTGGCCACCACAGCTGCGGAGCTGTCGCCGAAGTTCATCGGCACAACGTGGACCATCTTCGTCAGCTTGCAGGTGAAGGCCACGAAAGCGTCATTGCCTCTCTCTGATACCGGCAGGCCGGTGACGAAGTCCACCGCGACATCCTGCCATGGCCTGTTCGGGATGCTGTGAGGGTTTAACAACCCATCCGGGTAAGTCCCCCGCGGCCTCACTGATTGGCACACCGCGCAGGATGCAACCCAGGTGCCCACATCTTCCGCGGCCCCACGCCAATAGAAGCGTCGCAGCACCCTCTCTAGAGTCTTGTCTCGCCCAGTGTGACCCGAGGACAATGACTCATGGGCATGGCGAATCACCACTTCTCGAAGTGGAGAGTCCTCCCCCAGCACCAACTGATATCTCCCTGCTGCGGTCCTCCAAACCACTTCACCCACTAGTCTGAAGTCCTGCAGGCATTGGTGTGGTGCCGCCTTTACTTTCTCTCTTAGTGAACGAAGTGTCCCCTCTCGGGTGTACTCCGCTTTCAACGCACGCAGGAACTTTGAGTCCGACTGCTGGGAGGCTGCGTCTCTGAAGTCTGCCGCCTCGCCTGTCCTTATCACAGCGGGGGCTGTTCGCGGATGCCTCACGCGTGCTGGTTGTGGTTTGGCAGGAGGGGCGTGTACTATCAGAACAGGCCAGCGAAGGTCGAAGGCCCTCCCATCTGGGTTCTCGAAGAACTGATTGGGCTCGCCCTTGTCATCGTGAGTAGGGATGACCTCCACAATCTGCATATTGGCCTTTCTGAAAAGTTTGCGCCACGCAGGGAGCTTGGACTGGTGATCTGGTAGGACGAAGACTGCTGAGGTGTTCTCTGGGTCTGCCTTCCATTCCGCGATATACTTGTTCAAGATCGCCTCCACAGTGATGTGCTTGGAGTTGTATGGAGGGTTACACCAAACCCGAAGGCCCCTCCATTTCTCTGAAAGGCAGTCTGTCCAGAATCTATCCGCCTGTCTGTTGCGGCCGCCAAAGTCACAACAGGCGTCCACATCGAAGGGTCCAAATTTCTCGGCGTACTTCGAGAAGTACTCTGCTCGGACACGCCAATTCTGTGAGTCCTCTGGGGGAGCCTGCCGTTTTTGTGGGTGAAGGACCGGGGATGGAGTTGACTGTTGGGGCGCCTGCGGGGTTGGTGAGCTCGCTGGCACCTTCTCGGTGGGCGCCTCCGATGCGTCAGCTCGTGACGTAGGCGTTCGCGTCTTCGGTGACGCCAACTGCGGAGGCGCTGGGGTCGTAGAGGCCTTCCCAGCGCGTGACATACTCCTCGTTATCCTTATCTGGGGTGGAGCTCTATTAGGGGGTTTGTGTGGAGCTTCTACCGGCTTCGCGCTATCAGCTGCAGGCCAGTCAGGCATGTCGAAGTCGAGATGATCCTCCTTCATTCCCTTATAGAGCTTCGGGTTAACGAGGGCGATGGTTTCCCCCACGTCCATGGCCTGTTCCGCCACGGAGAGGGTCTCCACTGCTGAGAGCCAACAGTCAACAGTCTGGGCCCAGTGGGGATGAGCTGCGGGTGGTGAGCTGGAGAAGCATTCAGACTCCAGTGTTGCCAGGGGGTCTTTCGGCAGATCTGAGGTGGGGTCGATCACTCCTGCCTCCTTCAACCCCTCTCGCACGTCCTTGTCTTTGAAGTCAGGTCTTCTGGACAGGGCGTCCGGTACCAACAGCAACGCTCCTTTGATGTACTCCATTCTCGGGACTCCCACCTCCACCAGATCCATGTACCAGCGTGCCTGTCTGCGGCTAAGCTCTCTGCCAGGTTCCATCAACCATTCAAGGGGGCGGTGATCACCCTGGATGCGGAAGTTGGTGAAGATGAGGTAATGCCGCCAGGTGACGGTGGTACAGTGGTGTAGAGCACCTAGCTCACGCTCGCCGGTGTGATAATTCTGCTCGGCGGCTGAGAGCTGGCGGCTCTCGTATGCTATCACGCGCAGCCCAAGACCATCTCCATTGTCTTGCATCAGTACTCCCCCAAGAGCGATGCCGCTAGCATCCGTCTGCACCACGAAAGGTGCTGTGCCGTCTGCAGCACCCTTAATGTTGGGCAAGGCGAGCACTGGCGCTGAGGTGAGGGCCTTCTTCAGCTCCTCGAAGGCCCACTGCTGCATGGGACCCCACTCCCAGGGTACGTCCGACTTGGTCAACCGGGGGAGGGGCTGAGCGATCTCGGAGAAGCAGTGGATGAACCTGCGGTAATACCCCGCCAGGCCCAAGAACTGCCTGACGTGGGTAACCGTTTCCAGCTCGGGCCAGTCCCTCACTGCAGCCACCTTGTCGTGTTGGGTTCTGCAGCCATCCGCGGAGATACAGTGGCCAAGGAACCGCAAGGATTTCTTCAACAGTTGGCACTTGGACCTCTTGAGGAAGACGCCCTTCTCCCTGCATGTCAGGAGCAGTTGCTTTACGTGCTCGTAGTGCTCTGCAGCGGTGTTGCTGAAGACGACCACATCATCGATGAAGATCCGGACAAACGGGAGATGGCCCAAGGCCCGCTGCATCCGTCGCTGGTACTGAGATGGTGAATTTTGCAGCCCCTGCGGCATGACCAACCACTCATATGACCCCATCTGGGTGGTGAAGGCGGTCTTCTCGACATCTCCTGGTGCCATCGGTACTTGCCAGAAGCCAGCCACCGCGTCGAACGAAGAGAAGAACTTCGCACCCTGCATCTCGTCGAACATCATCTGGATGTCTGGGAGAGGATACTTGTCCTTAACTGTCTGGCGGTTGAGGAGCCGGTAATCGATCACCAGTCGCAGCTCCTTGGGGTTCCCAGGTTTAGGGACCATCAAACAGGGAGCTGCATAAGGGCTGGAAGAGGGTCGGATGTAGCCCTTGGACATCAGAGTCTCCACGCGTTCTCGAAGTTGGCGGAGTTCCTCTGCGGACTTCTTGTAGATGCGCTGGCAGGGAGGTCCCTTCTTGCTCAGCTCAGGGTCCAGGTTAATGTTGGCTTCATCTTGGGGGTCATGTCTGAGTCCATCGATGTTCGGTAGGGCAGTCGTCATCTCCTTCTTGTACTCCTCACCCCAGAAGTCCTGAAACTTGAGGGTCCACTCAGGGCTCACTTCTGCATCTTCGGTATCCGCAGCGGGTTCGGCGTTCTCAGAGTCGATAGCCGTGGCTGCAAAGGCAGAAGCAGTATCGGCGGGGGACTTCTCGGCCACCATGAGCCAGGCGGGCTGTATCTCCGGGTCGTCATTGCCGCGTAGCTTCTGCGTCTCCGCATACACCAGGTACTTCTTCAGCTGAGCAGGGGTCAGGAACACCTCATCCACCAATCCCGCGCAGGCCGTGCCCTTCGGAGACCTGTCCCCAGATGCTTTCCCAGGAGAACAGCCTGTGATGGTGACGCGATCCCAAATCTTGCCACTGCGGGACTTCCTGAGGAAGGAGACGGAGCCATTCCCTTCATAGCCCAGAGTGACAGGAGAGTGACTGCGCAGCCACCTTCCGCCGAGGATAACATCCACCTGTATGACCAGTGGTAGGATCCGGAGGGCAAGGGCGTTCTCCGTATAGGTGCCCGTGGTGGTGTGCGTGTTAAACTTGGCGTACGCGGTGGCGCCAGTGATCTTCACAGATCCATCCGCCAGGGTGACTCGCATCTCGGAGCCAGCTCGTGTTGTGAGGCCACATCGCTTAGCGCTCTGCTCCGAGATGAAGTTGTCAGAGGCCCCCGAGTCAATCAGCACCTTGACCGTGTGCCCTCTGAGGGTTGCGTAGAATACCAGCAGTAGCGGTCCTTCTTCGTCATGTGCCGCTGCAAGGGTACCCTCGATGTCGGTCTTCCACTGAACTCCCCCATCTGTGCGTATGCTTTTGCACTTGAGGGTGGGGAGGAGGTTGTCCGAGGCCTCGCGGCATTCTTCCAACGTTTGCCTACACGCGGCGTAGAACTCCTCATCCAGCAAATCAACATCTTCAGGCGGATGACTGACGAGGTTGTCTGCACTCGCCGTCAGCAGGGTGCCCGCTGAGGTGCATTCGCTCGAGGTGGGGCTGACATGAGTGGTGTCGCTGGTGGTAGGGCTCACATGGGTGGTGTCACTGGTAGTAGGGCTCACATGTGTAGTGCCACTGGTGGTAGGGCTAACATGGGTAGTGCCGCTTACTGCGGGGCTCACGTGGGTAGTGCCGCTTGTTGTGGGGCTCACATGGGTAGCGACACTATTGGTGAGACTGCCATGGGTGAGAGGGTCCTCGTCATGCTGAGGGCTGCCAGCAGGGGAGTTGTGGGCGGGCTGGTGGGAGCTCGGGTGGTCAGTTCTCGTCTGAGGGGTCCCAGCTGCTGCCATCTGCTGGGTGAAGCAGAGCGAATTGACCGAGGACTCCTCTTCCATCACCTCAGGGTCTTCAGCGATGGGGTGGCTGTCGAGACAGGGTGGCGCTTCATCCGCTTCATGCGTTCTGACGGTGGTCATCTGCTGGGTGAAGCAAAGCGAACTGGGTGCGGAGGTCTCCTCCGCCTCTGAGCAGTGGAATGAACCTTCGGGGTTTCCTCCCGGAGTGGCCGGCGCGTTATCATGGTGCGAAGATGTAGTCTCTGTTGTGGGCGCGGCCAGCGAGGATGATGGAGGGGATGCTCCCAAGGGGCTGGGACCCAGCTTCCTCATCTTGTACTGGTGTACTGCGTGCAGACTGCACCAGGCGCCAGGTAAACCCACATCTCCCGCTGTTCCAGGTATCGTGCCCACTTCAGTGTCCAGGGTGCAGAGGGATGTCGAAGACCTCGCTGCTGCTCTTCGTGCGCCCTCCTTTTCCCACAGCCTGCTACCTGGGGAAGAGGCTGGACTCGAAGTGGCGATTGCCTTTTGCTGCTCGGCAGGCGACAGCTCTCTCCAAGCCGCGTAGAGGTCGTGGGAGCTGGCGTTAGAGGATTCGGGGACTTGCTGGCGACCGTCGTGTGAAAGGAGGTGCCACAATGCTATGCGTTGATGGCCCTCCTTGCGATCTTGGGGTTCGCGGGCAATGCGTATCCTCTCTGCCAGCTGGTTGGCGCGGTTCACGCGCTCCTTTGGCGATCGACTCCCAGAGTGTACGCGGCTGCGGACGCGCTCCGACATTTTATCCACCAGGTCCTTGGCAGCCTCTGGGGACTTGCGCAGAGCTCTGCGGACCTTCTGCATGGCGACTTCGAGGGGGAGGGAGTACAGATCTCTCTTCCAGTGCCACGCAGTTAGCCTTTTCCGTGGGTCTGCGAGGTTGGACTGATAGATGGGCAGCGGCAGGGCAACACGCGGTCGGGGGCGAAGGTCGCGGGGCTCTCCGCGGTTGTTGCCCATAATGGGGGGTCTGTGCCGGGGAACTCGCCGTCCCCTCCGACCCTCGATCCTCGCTTGTGTATAAGCAGGGCCGTCATCAAGAGGTAGCGACGGCTCATCGAAGGGGGTGCTTCCTGCGAGAGGGTGGCTGGACAAGTCATCCCTCGGCGGCGATGGGGCACCAGCTGAGCGGTAGGTGCGTCGCAAGCGGGTCCCAGAGGTGAAGGCCACGCTCTTGGGATGGGGACGTTGGCCCCAAGGGTCTCTGCGTCCTCGGGTGCGTCGGGGTTCCACTGGTTCTGACCGCTTCTCCAGGGCGGAGAGGGTCTGATCATCAGGGCAAGACCTCACTTCCTCGAAGGGCAGGGTCTGGGGCTGGCCGCCGGCCAGTCATTCATCGCTCTCCACCGGGGGGAGGCCGTCACCCTCCACAAGCTCGATACCCGCAAGGGCCGCCAGGGTCTGGTAGCTCTGCTCGTCCTCACAGGTAGCAAGTGCCAAGACCTCCTCGGAGAACTCCTCTGGGACGCCATCCACCGAGGAGATGTCCTCCTGCTGCTCGATGGCCCAAACGACGGCGGCTACAAACCCAGGGGAGTTCGCCAGTCGCGCGGGTGCATTGGCCCTCCACTCCTTGAGTTTAGCCTCGTCCGTACAGTTACGGACGATGTGCTCCGCAGAGCCGCAGGCGAAGCACCGGCGGACTTTCGGAGCGTCAGGGCGGGAGAGGCCAGGTGGTGGTGGCAAAGGAGTCACTGCCGCGGCGACAGTGGTGGCAGGCCCGTTCTCCAGCATGGCAAGAGCTGGGCGGCTCGAAGAGGGGGTACGCCTGTAGAAGGGGGTGCGAGGTGGTGGGTTAGCGAAGGAAATAGCACGGGGAGGACGGTCTTGAGAGCGCCTCTGAGCCGCCTCCGTGTCAATGTCACTCTCCACCTCCTCAGCAACTTCCCGAATCTTCAACAAGGCGTTGTGGGTGCCTGGGATGTCGTCAGCGACGGCCTTCCTCTCCCACTCTTCTGGTTTGGAGACATCCAAGTGGATGGCTCTCAGGCGCCGCATCACCTTGGGTGCATATTTCAGCCCCCGGCGGTACGTAGAGAGCATCGACAAGTTGGTCATCTCCACGCAATTTGGGACTCTGCCGGCCAAGAAGTTGACGGAGGCCATGCGGGTCTCCAGTCGCGAGAAATACTCCGCCGCGGTCTCGCTCACCGCCTGCTTGAGGGCAATGGCCTCGCCGTGTGCGTTCTCCAGGTAGGCCTGCGTCAGAGAGCACACCGCCAGATCGCTGAAGAACACATCCAGGTCCCCGTAGCGTTGGTGCCAAGCTTGCTCGGACCCAAAGGTCCCCGCCGCGCGCTCCAAGAACTTTCTCTGCTGGTCTTGAAGAGTGTACTCCTTGAAGCTCCAAAGAAGGCTTGACACACTCGCCTGGTACTCTGATACTGATGGCGTACAACTGGGAGTGGTCAGTGCTTCGATCACGATGGCCTCCTGGAATACCTTCCGCACCATGTGGGAGTAGTGCTCCAACTGCGTCAGGAGGCCCTCCTTGTCGGCCGATTTTGTGTCGGACGCGGAGCGGGGGAACCTGGTGACGCTCTTGACCAACTTTAGCACCATCTCTTTGGTCTTGTGCTCCAGGCGGACCTCGTCTGGAGATGCTCGCAGGTTAGTGCCCTGCGGCAGACGGACGATGCCTGGAACAAAGGGGGTGGCGCTGGGAGAGAGCACGGGGTTCGCAGCGGCGGCAGAGTGAACGGGGTTCGCGGCAGCGGCAGAGTGAACGGGGTTTGCGGCGGCGGAATGGGGAAAACGGGCTGGAGGTGGTGGTCCCGGGGCATGCGCGGGCGGAGGCGCAGGCGCGGGATTTGTGGGGACTGCGGTCGGAGTGGGCGGTAATGTAGGGGCTGATGGTGGTGCGGGGAGTGGGAGAGGTGTATGGAAGGGCAGGGGTGTGGATGGTTGCGCGGCCACCACGCTCATGCTCCGGTACCAATCGGAGTTGCTGACCTCCGACCACGCGGCGAGCCCGTCCTGATCGAAGTTCTGCATCTCCGACTCCCGCGCAGTAGCAGGGATCCACTCCCACACTGGCTGCCCCATGCTGGTAGACCGCACATTGGCCGCGGCTGGGTCCCCCATTGCCATATCCATGACCTCGCGGTCGACCATGAGGACCCAGGTCTCCACACGAGGGTTGGTAAGAGGTAGGGGTGCATGGTGTAGCCGGCCCCCCATGCGCGCATATGCAGTCAGCGGCGCTCCCAGCAGGTGCATGATCCTGAACAAGATGGCGTCGCCCTGCACCCCAGCCCGGCGGCGTTCGTCCCATGGTAGGGAGACGGTTGCCGCGCCTCGCACCCCAGCTGACTGGTGCACCCACAATGACCCACCATCATGGGTGACGAAGAGGGCTCTGACCTCTGGGTACTGAGGGTAGGAGGGCTCTGGTGCGGGATCGTCAGGGGGATCCTGAGGTGGATCACTAGGGGGGCCTGGTGGCGAGTCGCTTGGACTGGAGTCCCTGGGCTCTGAGTCGGGATTGCCACCGCCGTGCACCACCGTCTCCATCGACTGCCGCCGGCGGGCCACCATCATGTTATGGGGGTTTGGCCGGCCCTGAGTGGGAGGTTCGGCGGGAGCGGTCTCAGCGGCGGTCTGAGGCACTGGAGGGGTTACGCTGGCGGCGCGTCTGCCTCGTGTAGATGGTCCGCCGTCAGGCCCTGTGCGCTGCCCTGAGGGTCGCCTGGTGGGGAGGCTCCTGCCGATGTCGTCGCACCAGGCAGCGCGAGTCCTCTCGAGAGCACCGCGGAGATGTCCAGGGCCTGTACCGCCGCTAGGACTTCTCTGCGAATGTGTTCACTTCGGCTGCTCGCGTCCGAGTCAGAGCCGGACCTGTGGGCGGCCCTCCGCCTGCGCTCAGCCCGTGCCTGCGTGCTTCGGCTGCCTCTGGTCCCCGTGCTGGTGCGGCTGATGTCCGTGCCGGAGTCGGGGTCAGAGTGATCAGGTGCGTGGCTTGGGCCTGGGAGATGCTTGCCATGTGTCGCAGGGCCCGAAGATGCCCTTCGGGAACGCCGACGCCGGCGAGTCTCTGAGGTTGTCGCCACCGCAGGAAGGTGACGCACCAAGAGCTGGGTACCGCCCAAGACGTTCTGCTGAACCCCGCTGTCAAGGGGTACCTGCAGAGGGTCCGGCAGGGCCGCGGCGCCGATGCTGATGAAGTGCTGCAGCGATGAGGGATCCGCGCCTGAGTCATGAAGCGCGGAGGTGGCTGGTGCCAGCTGATGGGGCTGCTGTGGTCGATGTTGCGGCTGTTGTGGCGGCTGCGGTTGCTGTTGCTGCTGCTGCTGCTGCTGCTGTTGCTGCTGTAGCTGCTGCTGCTGTAACTGCTGCTGCTGTAACTGCTGCTGCATCGGTTCCAGTGGCTGCTGTTGAAGCCACTGCTGTTGCTGCTGCTGGTACGCGAGCCACTGCTGCTGCTGCTGTAGCTGTTGTTGGAACGGTGTGGGATATGCGCCCACGGGGTGATGGGTTCCCAGTGTGAACGGCACTGGTGATACTCCCCCAGCGAGGGGCGCTGATTGGGGCAATACCCAATTGACGCCGTTCCATACAGCCTGTGCGGGGGTGCCATCCGGCATAGTATAAGGGCGGGGCACCGCTGTGTAGGGCATGGTGGTGCCTGGATGTGGAATGGGGTGGGCGGAAGCGTATGCGGTGGGCGATGGGAAGGTCATGGGAGAGAACAGAGTGTGGTGTAGCTGCTCTGCGCTGACACTCATGCTGGGAAATGCCTCTGATGTCTGCTGTGACATTCTGACTGCTGAGCTGGTTGAGATCAAAGACTGGGTGTGGCAATAGCCACAGGTGAGCAAAAGTAGTGAGTGCTCGCCTTTTTTATTTAATTAGTCTCGTCCTCGTCGATGTCGCTCGCTGGAGGCGAAGGGGCGGGACTTCCAGGCGGAGATGGGGGGACCCAAGGCCACTCTTCGATTCCTTGCACTGGATATGAGCCAGGGAGCGCGGGGAAGACTGTCAGGTCTTGGGAGTTCGGGTAGCGGAAGAGAAGGTTTCCAATCTGAACCCACACCCAGTTGTGGTATCTTGGTGGGATAGCCAGCGTGACTATATCCAGGCGCTCAGTCGCTGTTCTCCTCTTCGTCGTCAGAGGAGGAGGAGGGGGAAGGAGGACCGCTCCAAGGACCGCTCTGCCAGAAGGCGCCTGCTGGTGGGTAGGTAGGGTCTGGAGGGAATACCCACTTGATGGGTCCTTGCTTCCACCACGCTCTTCTGTATTCTTCTGGCGAAGGGGGTACTGCCATACACCGGCGAACTCAAAATTTCGCCAGGGCTCCGCGACACAGATTTCAAGTGCCTATGTATGCAGGCAGGGGTCAAGAAACTGCAACCAGAAAGCTCAGCAAGGTCCCAGAAGGTAACCGGACTTCGTACACTCCCAAAATATTCCAGCCAGAGGGTAAACCAGAGGTGTCCAGAAACTGTCCAGGAACTGTCCAGAAGCCACTAAAAGCGCTGTTTTGAGGGGCTTTCCCAACTGCTGGTGGCCGTGAGGGCGGTATTGAGGGGTTCTAGGGTGTCCTATGGGGTCTGGGGAAGGAGTTTTTGGTGGTGGGGGCTACTGTGGAAGGTTTCGGGGTAGGCTGAAAACGGGCTAAAACGGCTATTTTGGGCTGTTTTTGGCTGTTTTTCGCCTTTTTAAGGCTCTAGAAAGTGAGTTATGAGGTTTTCCTGGCTACTATAAACCGGGGAAACCCTTTAGGGTGCTCCCTGACGGTTGTTTGTAGCCTGGGGCAGACTTGGAGTTTAAGATCGGAAAACGAATGTTGACTTTTCTGAGCCTGGTTGGGCCCCCAGTGTTAAGGGGCGAAAATATGAAGTTTTGGAGATGTTTTCCAAAGGATACGGCCGTTGTATACGAAAAAAAATGTACTTACGGAGGCTAAAATTGCGCCCAGATAGCCGGAAGTACAGCTCTCCCCCTGTATCACAACGGAAGTTTCAAAAGGCCCGTGGGCGAGTTGCGCAGAGGCGAAATCGCAGCACGCTGATACCAAATGTGCCAGGGGCACGACGACAGATGCTCGGAGATATGTTTTTGATTGAACGTGCAAAGGTACACAATTCGGATTTTTATAATATACTGGATCAGGGCCAGATTGAGGTACAAACGATAATTCGGTTCCGAGTTCTGAAGGCTAAACACTTCTCAAGTGCTCTACTTATTCACTCGTCACTCAGGTTGCAGGGTCAACCACTCGAGAGCCGATGTCACACTTCGGCTCAACGTTCAGTTCCCGATCCGATCTCATTTCTAATTCCGATTCGTCATTCTCGATTCAGATGTTATGCCGACAGGCTGACACGATGACTGCCCCACAGTACTGTCATACTACTGTACTGTCATACTGTCATACTGTCATAGCGTCATACTGTCATACTGTCATAACCTTAATATCTGATATTCGATTTCATTGTCTTTTCAACCCCGATGCGAATCTGACCATTCTTCGAGGGTCTGACTGAGTTCCACGATGACACCCCCCACAGTACTGTCATACTACTATAGTGTCATACTGTCATACTGTCATAGTGTCATAGTGTCATACTGTCATACCCCGGACATCTGGTATTCATTCTCATCGTGATTTCAAGCCCAATTTCACTGTCATCGTGCCAATCCCAGATTACCCCCGATGACACACATACGGACGCATAGGCATATCGGCTCACGCTGTGCCTCCGGGCACACTGCTTCTGCTTGGCCTCCGGGAGCTTGAGCCACTCCTTGGTGGTGATCCCCATCTTGTGCTTATCAAAGCGGTGTGCGATGTTGTAGGCGCGCATCTGGGCATTCTTAACCTCGTCTGGCCACTTGGAGTTCTGCCTGTCCTTATGGAAGTTGGGCGGCACCCGGGAATCACGACACCCCGTGTAGCAGCGCTCTGGAGAGTGGGGCAGGCGCGTGAAGCACCAGTCACACTGAAACTTCTTCGAGGCATCGGGTGGTGGCACCTTGCTGTAAGAAGGTTTCTGACGCTCGGCATTGTTCGCTTCCCTCACAGGCTTCTTGGCATCGTCGCCACCATGCTGTGCCTGCTCCTTCTTCTTGGGGTCCCTGCGTCTGTCCCCAGTCTTGTAGGCAGAACCCGAGCGCCTCATGGCTGATACCAGCGCAGACAGGTCAAGCCCCATCTGCCTGGCCTCGAAGCAGGAGTACACGCAGTTGAGCCTGCGAACCAGCTCCTGCTGCAGTGTGAGGGCCCAAGCCTCTGCATCGTTCTTGAGCTTGTCCTGCACCTCCACAATCACCTCGAGGTCCTCCCAAGTAACCCTGTTGGGGGCAGGATGGCTGACACGCAGCTGCTCGGACACGCGATCTCGGTATTCTTTGATGCGCAGGCCCTTGATGCATTCCTCGATGTTCTGCCTGACGACGGAGTCCTCCACCCTTCTGCCGGTGTTGAGAGCTGCCTCCCTGCGACGACAGCTCTTCACGTAAGCGAGGCCGTCCTGCTCGTTGGTCTGCGGCTTGGCGATCAAGAGATCTTCCTTCTCTTTGGTGCCCTTCATCAAGAATTTAGCTTCGAGCTCTGCAACGAACGCCCTCAAGGCCCAAGAGTAGTGAGAATCTTCAGTGCCATCTGGCCCCGTGAGACCCCTCGTGGAGGTTCCCTCGCCTGCCCACTCATCAGACGCCTCGCCATCCTCATCACCATCCTCGAACACCTTACAAACTGCCCAGGTTGACCCTGGCGCCAGCTCATGAAAAGGAGGCTGAGCACAACGCACAGATCCCTGGTAGGCATCTCTCATGGTAACGTCCTTCAGGACATGGCAAGCGTGTGAAGCCATGACGCCATTCTTCAGGTAGGCAGCACACCACCAGTCATAAGCGACTGAGGTGGCATGGTCATCCCCTGCTAGAAACGATGGTATGCTGTCCCACAATGATCTGTAGTCTGGTCTGGACCCAGCGAAGGCCTCCTTCTGCTGCTGACTGAGCGCATGGTAAGATGCTGACTTCATGTACCTACGCTTCCTGGCCTCAAAAGCCCGCTGGACTTTCGCCACCATGTCCACGAAACGCCTGATGAAGAGCGCTCTGTCCTCACTCTTACTACCGGTGTACTGGAGTCTGACGTCTTCCTTGTCAAGTGAGTGGCTCTCCTTCTCATAGTGATCCATCTCGTCTACGTCGTCAAACGCAAAGAGAAACTGGTTTGCAGGCGCTGAGGCTACTACTGCTGCTGCGAGCGCTGCTGCTCCTAGCGCTGTTGCTGCTGGAGATGACGGTGCGGAGGGAGTGGTTTCTGAGCCCGACCCCTCTGCGCTCATATACTCCGTGTCAAGGTCCTGACTGGTCCGTCCTCGTGCCAGCCGTCGTGCCTCACGTTCTCTGGAATGGACAGAGGCAGCGCTTGGCTCTGCCTCTCCCTCCGTGGTGAAGTGCTGTGTTGATGCTCAGTCAACGGGACCAAGGGCGAGTCCCCCCTCTCAGCGCAAAGCTCGTTCCCCAGTAGACTGGGGGCTTGACTCAGACTGGCTCAGGCCAGTGCACTGAGTGCCCCTGGATTCGCCTTGCTGAACAAGTGAAAGAACGAAACGCGTGTGGGCAGCGAATGCCTAAAGGTCCAGCACTGCGCTTCAGCGCTCTGAATCAGCAGCAGATGCAGAGTATTCGTGCGAGGAAAATTAAAGCTGGGCCAGTGTGCTGAGCACTTCTGGATTAGCTGGGCCAGAGTTCATAAAGAGGGCAATGACAGTGAGGGCAACTCCTCAACACCAAGAAGTAGCACTGATATGCAGCGGTGTGAGCTAGGCCAGTGTGCTGAGCACCCCTGGATTCACAACACCACTGCTAATCAAGAAAGCCATGGCTGGCATATAAGCTCACTCCCCAGTCCAGTCCAGCAAACAAGTACCAGGTCGCTGACAGAGTTGGAAGCTAAGCCAGTGTGCTGGGCACCCTGGATTCGCAGCACTACTGCTGATTCAGAAGGTGGCCCGTGACATGAGGGCCTCACCGGCTGACCAATACTGTAGAAAGGATAGAAGAATTCTCCAACACATTGTGATAAGGCAGCAGAAGGTCACTCCAGTAGTGAGCAGCACTCCAGGCTGGAAACGTAATTAACTCTAAATCCACCAGGTCACTGTGTCACACCAGGGAATAGACCACTCAGTTGTCGCCTTCAGAGTTGATGCAGCTGCCAGTCCTCTAGCAAGCTCTTCCTCTGCTTCAGGCTTAGGCCAGTACACCAGGGGTGTCCCTGGATTAACCGTCAGACAAAGTGGAGCTGCCCAAGAAACCGTAAGTTGCAGTTCCAGACATAGAGCAGTGATTCACTGCTGATCCACTTCTTCGCTGGTAAATAAAAGCAGATGTCGCCGCTAATTAGCTCACAGGCCAAGCACACCTGCCTTTCAGCTAAGCCAGTACACCAGGGGTGTCCCTGGATTCACTTCAGACAAGGTGGCCAGCTGGAGAGCCCACTGGAAGATAGTTCATCAAGGTGCACATCAGCTGTTGATCCACTCTTAGCCGGTAAGACAGGGCAGATGCCGCTGCTGATTAGCTCCCAGGTGACACACACCTGCCTTTCAGTTAAGCCAGTGCACCAAGGGTGCCCCTGGATTCACTTCAAGCAAGGTGGTCAGCTGAAAGAACCACTGAGAGCTGCTCATCCAGGTGTACATTAACTGCTGATTGACTTTGTCGCTGCCGCCGCCCAAGCTCATGCCGTGCTGATTAGCTTAAAACTGAAGGACACCTGTCAGCAGCTAGGCCAGTGCACCAGGGGTGCCCCTGGATTCGCTGAAGACAAAGGTGTTGAGCATATCACTGTGCAGAAGGAGACCGCTCATGTCTAGTGAATTCAAAGCTGATCCGTCGCCGCCGTTACTGGAAGCTCTTTTAGTGCAAGTACCACCAAGTTCAGGGAAGAAAGAGGTTCCGCCAGTGCACCGTGGGTGCCCCTGGAGTCGCCTGACTTCCGAATCCGCTCTTTCAACTGCTGCTGACTTCTCGCCAAAGGGCCTTCACTTCCGGATTAACACTGAAATAAAAAGCCGCTCCGCGCAGGACATTATTGTTTTGAAAAAGTATGAAAACAGCAGTAAAATATATCCGTCAAAATTGATATTATATCACAAAATACGAATTATTGTGTGTACAAAAGCTGTGAGCAGAACTGTCTTAGCACTCTAGCACTGGCACGCGAACAGCCACCTAGTACTTGCGAAGGCAAAACAATAATGAGTCCACTAGCCTGACCTTCGGTCAGAGTCTACTTATATCTCAATGTCCTGTCACATTTCCCAAAACTGTAACGGGTTCTAGCCCTTAAATCTTCATCTGGCCAATGGAAAGTCATTATCCCATGCCAGCTCTAACAATGTTACCGTTTACCGCATTCTGACTGACACGTCAGCGGCAAAGGAGTCACTGCCATCTTTGTCTTATCATTCCCTGGTCACCTGATGGTGACTATATCTTCTCTGACAAGTCTGCATCTCACAGATGGTCATCTTCGTAAAGCCTGTCATGCTGTCACCACTGTCATGCGTGTCACCAGCTGAACAAACCCGGCGCGGTACCATGAGAAGCCGGCGTTTGTTACAGCTTCACGTAATTTGTCCCGGGCACTCATGGATCTGCCATCCTTTGTTACAGCAGATATTGCAGCCATGGAGTCAATGGCATGTACCATTGGAGTCATGGATTTGAGGAGATTCTCTTTTTGTTCTGTGAGTAAGAATCGCAGTCCCGCAATTTCAGCAGATGTGCTACTAGGGTTTTGGATATCTTCCTTGATAAGAATCCCCGGTGCGGCGAAAGTTCTTGAGGGGGGATATTCATCTTCCGAACAAGTAGTGGCATTCCGTTGTCAAAGTTTTTTATGGCATATGCTGCACCACTGCATGCTGATTTTTTACCGGCGAATAGGGAACCATCGCTTGCCATATCATAATCCTCCATTTGTTTGCTCTTTTCGGCGAAGGGGGTAGATTCTTCTTCTGAGTCGCTGGGGCAGCTGTATTCACTTTCTTCTTCCGCAGTTTTGTTTTTCATTCTGGCAATAATGGTCTCATACTGTCTGTCTGAGATGTAATCATAGTGTGAGTTGATATCACTGACTTTAGCAAGAACAGAAGAGGGCGGGTCCATATGGTCATTATATTCGAAAATGGAACCTGCTGGAATTAGGATGCAACCGTCATTGGTGATGCTATATTCAAAGTCGTATTGAAAACCGCTGGTTCCTTCGATTCTGACAAAGACATTAGGGTTTTTGGCATTGTTACTGTATTCTGTATATTGTATTGACATGGCCTCTAAGTCAATATTGGTAATGTGAATAAGAGAGATGGAATCTCGGTCACCATTTCCTTTCCAATGAAACTCACCCGTGTCCGGGGGTACTATGTTGTCTCTATATTGTTTCTTGACATATCTGGCCTGTGGGTCCAAATCTACGGGGTTTTGAAGCATTTCCTTTTCGATTTCGGTTAGCCATCCAGGGGGTCTATTACCGTTCAGCCTGAAAAAGCCTTTGCTTTCTTGCCAGTTTTTTAACATTCCACCGCAGGGAGTCAGAAAGGAACCTGTGTGCTTGAGGTTATATTTTTGAATTGCGGAGGTAGCATTCCTCGACATGTAGAGTTGTCTGGGAAGGGTGGTGATTAATGTGGTTTCACCCGCTTCATTTTCAGTGTAATTTTTAGAGTCGATAGCGTATCCAAGTTTTGCCATAATGTGACCTGTACGCCTGAACCAGTTAAAGCGTTTGTCTTTTGTGTGACTGTAGGTTGCATAGTGTGAATGCAACTAAGGGGAAGCCCGAGATGGCATTATTACTCATTTCGTTGTTCATGTTTTGAATTATTATTTTATAAAGCCATAGATTGCTGTTTCTACGGTATAGTGAGATAAGGTGGGGGTCAGTGATACGGTCCGTGTGGTTGTGTTGCCAATATTCGTGTTCATCTGCAGAGCACAAGGTGTTCATGGTTTCAGTAATACACGACGCGGTTGCAATATCGAAGACACTATCAATACCGTACCCGCCCTGGCAGACTGCTGTCCAGATTATTTGAATGATTAGTGTCAACTGGGCAGCCCAGATATTTGATTATAAACGAAGCTATCATTTTGTCTAATTCAATTGCAACATTCTTTGAGGAGTTGGCAATTGCTGAGGTAACTTTAAGGGGGTACGCCATCCTCGGAACTACAACCGCATTTATAACATATCTTAGCTGGTGTAGAGTCATGTGTTGCAGTTGGATGGATGTGAGAGTGGATTTAAGTCTGTCGATAAGGATTTCCGCCTGTTTGTCCCATTCCCCATTTAGTGCAAACCATACCGCTCCGAGGTATCTGTTTACCTCTTTGCTGTTAGAGAAATCGAGAAAATCTGGTGACTCAGGGTGTATCCATTTCGCATCAATGGAAGGACTTGAGTCATTGGTATTGGGCTCCAGGTGACCCCCAGAGATGAGTAAATCATCGGACAGGTCATATCGTGTTACCATTTTGCCCTGGGGTTTGATGCGCTTTCTGTAAGAGTATTTGGATTTCTTAACATTGATGGGAATACCGATGAAGCTCATAAATTCATTAACTATACCTAGCATGTCTTGAACTTCGTCTTTAGTTTTCCCCACGAGCATGATGTCATCACAGAAGAACCGTGCAAAGATATTTAAAGGGGTGTCCTTTTCTAATAGGTTTTGGGAGGAAGGAATAACATTATTTCCTGGTTTGTCTGGTCTATGGCGTTCCGAGTTCAGTTCGTATCCATATGTGGTTCCTGTCGGGTTTGCACCGTTTGCTCTTTTTGCTAACCAAATTGCCAGAATATCCATAATGGCTACAAACCTTAGTGGGCTCAAAGCTTCTCCCTGAGGAACTCCACATTCGAGGGACCATTCATCTGTGAGGCCTTCTTCAGTAAGTACCATTCTAGAGGCATCATTGGTGATGTCTGAGATATGTTAATTATTTGTGATGGGAGTCCTAACTTTCTGAGCGCTAAATTGCTCATCCAGAATTCAGCTCTGTCAAATGCTTGTTTGAGGTCCAGGTAAACTACGTGGAGGTCTTTGTCGTATCTATTGGCATCCGAAATTACTTCATTCAAAATTTGGAGCGAGTCATCTATGTTTTTATTCGGAAGAAAGGCATCTTGAATGGGAAAGAGAATGGGGTGGGTGTTGAGTATTGTTTTGAGACGGTTAGCAATTATTGTATTAAATAGTTTAAGACCCGTTTCCAACATTGTGAGGGGTCTGGAATTATCTATGGTACATGGTGCAGAGGGATTTTCAGGGATTGGAAGGATGACTCCAGATTTTGCACTCTTAGGAAATCTCCCAGTTATAAGAATGTGGTTAAAAAGTGAGACAGTAACTTCTTGAAAATTCTCTGGGCCCTTGATCCACTGCGAGTATCTCATTCCTGAGGGTCCTGGTGCTGTAGAAATACCACAGTCCGAGTATGCTTGTTGAAGTTCTTTGTGCGTGATTTCTGTCAATAGTCTTGCGGCGGCCGTATCGGGAATTTTAGGGCTGTCCTTGAGAATGTCAGTGAGCCACTGTGGGAGTTCATCTGGCTCATTCGGGTTAGTAGAAAATAATTTTTTTATTTTTGTATTCATCTAGTGTTGTGTTTAGTCTTTCTGATTTTGTCTCAGGTATCTTTCCATCACTACCTGGGGTTGCGGCTGCACCTTTTTCAGTAGGTTTCATCTTTCCCATGACTGTGTCTAGAAACCTCGAAAGGTTAGTTGAGAAGAGATGCTGCAGGGCTTCCTTTTCTCGAAGTTTGCGTCGTTCAATGTCTGTGTCTCTGCTTTTTTGAAAAGCATTTCTGATTATTACATAATTTTCATGCAATCGTAATCTCCATGTGGCTGCTGCTTCATTGTGTTTGGGTTGGAGCGAGGCAAACGGTAGTGTGCGGGCAGCCTTTTTGGCTTGCTTTGGAATGTTACTAACATGAGTTCTTGTGTCCAAATATTTGATGGTGCGGCGTACTGTGTTTAGCCATTTGTATATATAGTTAGATACTGCTGATGGTTTTTCGGACCTCCCAGTTTTGTTCAGATTCTTGGTGCCAAAGGCGTCACTTGCCGCCTGATGTGCCAATTTGTGCAGGGTATCCCATGTCGCGTCAGGGTGCATTTCCTTGAGGCCAGTGCCGCCGTTTCTAGCTGCTTTCGAACCATTTTCCATTTCGAGTGTGCTATGTAGTCTTTCAGTGTAAGACACCCAGCCTGTAGCGTATTGGAATAAATGGGCTGTGCAGTCTATTTTTTCCGAATGCATCTCAGATCCGTACAGGTTCCAGAATTTAGCAGGCATATGGGGTTGTAGAAGGATATCCCAGCTGGTCATGTGATCATCTGTGCTGGATTTCGTGATTTTCTTAACTTCCAGTGAGCTGAATGAAAGGTGTCGTTTGAGATAGGCATTTACATCTTTCCTGTTTAGTAGGTGAGGCGAACCTATATGCCAAATGTTATCTTTGACGTTATGGCCTAAGTTGAGACCACCTTCTGGCATCCTCTTACCTCTAGAGAGTAAGTGAGCTGCATGCCATGGGCTATTAAGGTGAATCCACCATTCCTTGGATTTGTTGTGCCATTTTAGACATTGTTCTATGCTGTCTGTCTCTTCATTTTTTGCTATGAGCTTGTTCACTGTTATGGGGCCGCCGTCTGTATTATCCCGTCTGAGATCGAGATCAGTGGTGTCACCCTTGATGGTGCTGATAGCGGCTCTTGCTTTGTTTTTATTGATGCACGCGTGCACAAGTTCATTTCTGCTGTATCCGTTTGCTTCAAGGAGTCCTACAATATCTTTCTTGTTTATTTTCCTTTTTGTATCCTTATTTTTGTTTGTCATTCTGATTGGGTACCCTGGGTACTCATCATGTGTGGTTTCCTTGGCACCATTGAATCTAGGTGTTGGCAAAGTTGTATCTGTAGAAATCTCCGGTTTGGTGTCGTTTTGAGGGAGCTTAAATTCAGCCCATACTATCCCGTGGTCGGAGATGATATAAGGGTTTTCCTCCGTCCATCCAGTTTTAACTGTCAGTTCTGCCATAGTTGTGTTGGCCATGATATGGGTAAGTTTTGCTTTTGAGTTTTTGGATATAACATGTGTGAAAATTTCCGTGTTTGGATTACGGTCCATTATCAGTTCATTAAGAGAACATCTGTCATTGTTGAAATAAGTTAAAAGATGCTTATTCTTCTCAACATGCTCTTGATATGACATGTAATTTCCACCTGACACCCGCTGATTTGGGGTAATGGTACAGTTTTTGTCACCTATCTCTATGTAGGCCTTTTTTGGATTATTTCCTGCCTTTCCTGCCCAGTCGGTGAGTGTGTCATATAATTCCATTTGTTCATCTACTAGTGTGGCATCATTCATATAGCCACTAGCTATGTAAAGCTCAAACCCGTTATTTCCTGAAAATTTGGTCATTACTGCTCTCTTTGCATCTCCATCAATTGTGGTAACCGAGGTGGAAAGTGGTAAGCTTTTCGGATTCCATAGGATCATGGAACCAATGGAAGCTCTTTCATTTACATGAGATGTGCGAAATTGAATTCCTTTTTGTGTCATTAGGGTTTTAATTAATGCAAGGTTTTCAGTATTCACCTTGGTTTCTGATATACATATTATATCGGCCCGTTTGTCAATTAAAAGATTGCAGATTGTTTATAATTTAACCAAACTGTCTTTATCTTCTTTGTGGTGTCGGAGGCCTCTCATATTCATACCCATTATAATCAAATTGTCAGAGTGTTGTGCTAGTTGTAGTTTTGTAAGTCGGTCTAACTCTTCTGACTGTTTAGTGACGCTTTTGTGTTTTGCTTTTTGTAGTATGCATCTGCCATCTGCGCCATAGATGTTCTCGCAATCAAAGATTTTGTTTGTGCATTTGGTTTTAAGGATTATTCTCTTTTGTTTGTGAGAGTGTTTCCTGCGGTATCCATATGTGTGAGGTTCGCAAGAAAGCTTTCCTTTGCCTGAGATGAGGTGATTATAAGCAGTGTAGGTGGGTTTACAGTCTTTGTTTTCAGGATTTGGCTTTGTTGGATGTCGTGCATCAACTTTCGGGAGGTGAGTTCTTAGTGATTGTCGTATGGTCGAAATGGCTTTGTTATTTTCGTGTTTGGTTATCCTAGCTTCTCTGCCCGTTTGTGGTAGAATTCTAATATTTAGGTTTTCAAGTTCGTATAGTAGATCTCTGTTTAATATTTCGGTGCACAGGGGTCAAGCAGGTACCTTGGGGTAATTTGCACGCCGGGGGGCTAAGGGGGGCGAGAAAAACCTGCAAAACTTTTGCAGGAATTTGGGGGGTTAGTCATAGAGGTCCAGAGGGGGTCATCAGTATGGTGGATGGGTGAACAGAGGGGGCGCTATGGAGCGATTCCCTTGAGGTATACGGGCGTGCGAGCTACTCAAATACATCACAAGACATGCCCCAAAATACCCGGAGGGGTGGTGGGTGGAGGGGTGGCAGAATAGTGGGGTGGTAGCCCGTGGTGCGCAGTCGTGGGAGGTCTACGCGACTAAGTCAAAAATGGTATCGATTTTCAGAAAAAACTCGACCGTCAAAGAGATATCGACCCAACTTCAAAATCGGCATCCCCGGTAGGAAGCCATCATAACTTATCTACTAAGCCCTGTGGAGGTCCAATCGACCCCCCTTGGGCCCTGGGGTGGCCGTAGACCCCTTGAAATTAAAGGTGACTGGCCCCCGATATTATCTCTATGACGGTTTGCCCTCCAATTCCGCTGGAGGGAAGCCCAGGGGTAGTGATTCAGCTGCATTGTGCGAGCTGTAGCGTAGGCCCAATGGCCATATTTCGGTGCACAGGGGTCAAGCAGGTAGCTTGGGGTAATTTGCACGCCGGGGGTCTAAGGGGGGCGAGAAAACCCTGCAGACGGCGGGCCTGTTCATGCTCCGCGCTTTGCCCGAGCACCTCGCGGGCATCGTCCGCGAAAGATTCAGCAAGGCCATGGACGTCACCGAGAAGTACACGCTCGCCGAGGTGACCGAGGTCGCGCAGGATGTGCACACCAAGCTGGAGAACATGGAGACGAAAATCATGAAGGCGAACCTCGAGCAAGAAAACCTGGTCCAGTACGTGGGGGCATACGCGGAGGGGCCCACCAAATCCACCCTGGCAAAAATGTTGATCCACGGCCAGAACGGCAAGCCCAACTTCGGACTGTCAGCGCAGCCTCTGATCCCCCCACGCACCTCAACCACCAGAAGCGATGGGCCGCGCCCGCGCCTGCCAGCCCCACGGCCCACCAACAACAACTTCAACTCCACCGGCCTCAACCCCGCCGGACGAAAACTCCTTGGTCAGCTCACCGGCCAGGCGTCCGCATCGTCCTTCAGCACGGAACCAGCCATGCCCCCGTCCCGCGTCGTGACCGAGGTGTGCAGCGACAACGTTGGCGGACCCGACGGCAGCTGCGCCTTCTGCCACAAACCCCTGCACCTATTCCATCACCCTACCCTGCCTTGCCACATGATTGGCAAAACCACGTTGTACGACTCGTGGGTCAACCAGGGAAAAATCCCATATGCCCTGCGACCGTTGTTGAACCAGCTGATCGTAAATCACGACCGGGTCGCCAAGGGCCAGAAACCGCTGACTAAGGTGGAGTTCGACCAGCAGTACGGCAGCAAGGAGAGCGGCCCCAACGCCTCCAACCACGCCATGCCCACAGGCGACGCACCCGCGTGGCACACTGGGTCTTACGACTACTACCACAGCGTGCCGCCCCCTCCTGGGTTGCCGCCCCCCACACGGCGCACCCACCACGCCTGGCAACCAGACAGCAGCCGTGGCACAACCCCACCCAGCAACGCAGCACACGACGATACTATCGAGCATTTCCACTCCTACGCTGCCGTCGTGGAGCACGGCAACCCCTTCCTGAGGGGCGTGCACAACCCCACCCCCGATGAGCCCCTCTCTCCCCGCGACGGGGAGGTGCCACAGGCGCCCGACCATCACGACGCACCCAGCAGCCCCCCACGTTCGCCACGAAGGCCTGGCCCGGACAGCCCTAATTATTCACCCAACAGCCCTGCTCCCGACGACATCCCCGAACACTACCCCGACCATTATCCTGACGACTACCCCGCCAGCCCCAGGAGCCCCTCCCCATCGCCCAACAGCCCTGTCATCACCCGGCACCTGGTTACCCAGGCCCCCGACAGCCCGCCACCCTCACCTCGCCTCGAGAACGCAGCGGCTGATACGACATCACCGCCAGCCTTAACAAAGGCGCAGCGAGTAGGGCGGTAGAGGATGCACCCCAACGGGCAAAAAAATCGTTTTTTACTGACAATATTAATTTTATTTGTAAATTACGTAGTATTGTGTGCGAGGGTAGATATATTTTTTGAAAAATCATGCAGGGAAAATACCGGAGGAGCCGAACGAGCCCAGTGGAGGCCGACACAGCGCGCGACCCGACCTTCCCACCCGTCGCCTTCCTGTCTTAGTTCAACCAGACGGGACACTAACTACAAACCCTCTTCCCCTTCCGCAGGACAACTCTCCTTTTACCCGTACTCTCCTCTTTCAGCCTTCTACGCAGGTGAAGATGGTCTCCATCATCAACGCGGGCACCCGGAAAGCGCTCGAGAGCACCATCCCAGGGCTGCAGCTGCGTCAGGAGGGGGCGCAGGAAGAAGGACCAGGCATCTTCGAGAACTTGCTGCGGGAGCAGCAGGAGCTCCCGGGAAGCGAGCTCCGCCAGGCGCTGGCCACCAGACAGGGGAGGCCACTGCATTGGGCGCAACACCCAACGAGGCAGTTTGCCCCTTTCACTCTCACGGTCCCCAGCCTGGGGGGGCCGGCATCTCCTTTCCAGGGACCAAGATGGGGGGAGAGGACAGGCCCGGACGACTGGAGAACGCTGTACACCCGTGCAGGTTCCATCCGGGCGGCGGTGGGCTCCCACATCTGGGCCTGCCGTATGAGGCTTGCGGCAACGTTCTGGGGGACGCGGCAGGGGGCGTACACCAGACACCTGAGCAGGGCATCGGGGTCTGGAGCCCCCCGCCGCGCAGGAGGCACTTCAGGCAGCGTCGCAGGTTCACGCTGGAGCGGACGGAGCCGCGGGCGGCGGGACAGGCGGGGACATCGTGGGCGTCCTGGACCGTGGCCATCGCGGTGGTCTCGTTCCTTGCCATCCTGCGGAGGCGCGGGACCCTCCGCAGGAAAGCGGCAAGGTGGCCGGCGGCCACCCTTGTGGCGGTGGTCCGCTGGAGAGGTTTTGTTCGCAGGAGGGAGGCACTAGCGACACTGCCCAACTCATCGCTGCAGGAACTGGAGGCGGCGGCCGCTATGGCCGACATAGTACAGGGGCTGGGGCTCCAGTACTTTTGCAGAGAGGGGAACCTGGACGGGCTCAGCAACGAAGTCCGGACCCTAAGGGGGGTTGTCGCCAGGCACCTGGATGTGGACCTGCGGAGAGGCCTCCCGGGGTCTTACCAGAAGAGGCTTCTCGGGTTGGCAGGAGCGGCGAGCACCCCGTGGGGACGAGCCATCCGGGCCTCACCGCAGCTCAAAAGCATCCTCTCGCAGGACTGGGCGATACAGTTCTCCCCGGACTACCATCTTGTACGTCTGGGGAGGTCCCTTCCGCGGGGGCACGTCCTCCGGGAGCAGGTGCTGCGGCGCAGGTGGTTCACAGGGGGGGGGCAACAGGTGGAGCGCCCCTGTGCACTCAGCACGCCGACAGAGGAGGAACTGGTGTTCCAGCGGCAGCTCGACTGCCCTTTCAGGGCAGACACCAAATTGGTCTTCCTGCACATCAGGGCAAAGGAGTCCGCCAGGGTGCACAGCCCTCCGCCCCCGGACATCGCGGCCGTGGTCAGGGACCCGCAACTTCCGGCGTCCCTGAGGGACTGGCTGGTACTATCCTGCATTGTGTAGACAGCAGGACTCATCCGCGCTGGGACTTGCGCCTGGTAAACTTTTTTAATAAACTTTCATCGTCTACTGACTTGCAGGAGTGTACGTCCCGTGGTGACATCAGTCAAACACACACCTGCATCTTGTACCGTGAACCCGCATCAGACAATAGGACGGAGCACGCCTACGGACTGGGAGTAAGACCGACCCCTAAGAGGGCCCGCGGAAGGGGGGCTGGGACGTGCATCCCCGGGACACGGGGAGCGGTCACCAGCTCCCTGCGGAGAAACGGCGAGGGACCCAGTCCGCAGGCAGTGCCAACCGTCATCGTCCCTCCTTCCCACTCGAGCCCCACCGCATCGACACGCGGTCACGGCACCTCACCAGGCGAGAACTCCCGGTTGGGAGGAAAGATAGTAGCAGACCCCGAGCGGGCGCTTGACACTGCCCGGCAGCCCATCGAGGGAGAGAACCTCCAGGCACCGCGACCCTTCAGACTCACCTACAGACCGGGAGTAAGACCGACCCCAGAGAGGGCCCGCGGAAGGGGGGCTGGAACTTGTTTCTCCGGCCCACGGAGAGCAGTTGCCAGCTCCCTGCGGAGAAACGGCAAAGGACCCGGTCTGCAGGCAGCAGCAAACATCACGTCTTTCACCGAGCCGGCACTCCGACGTGCACCTGAAAGGGACCCACCGTGGGCAAACAAAAACATCAATAAGGCTGACACTTTGGGGACTAGAGGCCCGCTGTTCGCTACAGCAGAAGCTGTTGACAACAACTCCCCCCCCGTCTGGAGGGGCCACATGCTTGATAGGGGACCGACCCCAAGGGGGGCCCGTTGGAAGTGGGCTAGAGTTGGGGTCCCCGGGTCACGGGGAGCGGAGGCCAGTCCCCCGTGGTTCAATGAAAAAGGACCCAGGCCTGCAGTTAGGACATGGCCTGCCAGCGCCAAATCCAGAATACCTACCGTAGACAGGGGAACGCACCCCCGCAATCCCGCAACCCCCGACAGCAGAGCCCCTTCATGGGCGAGGAATGCTTTGAACGGGTATTGTCCCCCCGGGGAGGGGAGGGCTAATGCCAGCCACGCTACCGATTATCGCGATAACTCCCCTCCCCCCGTGAGGAGGGGCAGCACTATTAATCACACTCACAAAGCCCACCAGCAAGGAGGGGATCCTTATCGAGATAATAGATACACGCCTTCCTTATGTATCAACCAGAAGAGAGAAATATTCCGAGTAACGGACAACACCGACGGTACAACCGATCCTCACGAAAGGCAGGCGATACGGCAACCAAGATACACGCCCCCCTCGAGAGTCAGAGAATCGTGCATGCGCAAGCATACTGGGTGCGATTATAACAACGCTACTAAGGCAGACAGCCAGAGGTCCAGGGAACCAGGAGTCCCAATGGGGGACGAACTCTCGTATTGGACCGCCAAAAGGGACAGGACAAACCCGTATTCAGCCCAATGTTCCAACGGGGGGTCGACCGAAGTGATGACCTCCAAGCCCACCGTACGGTCATGGACAGGTGGGCAGGCCCAAAAACGACATGTCGCGAGCACGGGATGGCCCGGAGCTGAGAAGGGGCAGTTCGACCCGCATGAAGCCGGGGAAGGATGCCCCGTGCAGTATCCGGGAGATAATGAATCCCCCCGGGAGAGCTACGTGAGCTTAAGGGAATACACACCCGACCGGACAGGCAGCAGGCGAATTCGACTGGCACCCGAGAGGAAGCCATGTTGTCCGCGAGAGCATGCTGCCCGAGAGGGGTGCCCAAGGGACTTGCAAGACCTGCGCACGAATATCCTGCGCACCAAACCAAGAGTGGGGGATACCCCGCGGCGATCGCAAAACTTAACAAGCGAAGCCACGGGGGACAAGCGGTCCCGGACGAACAGTGAAGCCCCGGAGGGCAAGTCGTTCGCGAGTGCGGGCCAGGAACAACAGACACCCACAAAAACAGGGGCAAGTTACGTTGTCCCCCAGGGCAGGGGGATCACGAGGACACCGCTGGGATTAGTGGAGCCACAGGAAAAAACTCCGAGACTCGCGGAACTCCTCCGTGAGCCCAGGAGGAAGACACTGTGCTACGAGAAAATACCCCCACTAATGAGACGGCCGAGGGGAGAAACCCGAAGGACCAGCGCAAACGACGGTACCGCAGAGCGCGCCCACGCCCAGGGGACGGAAACTGAAGGGGTTAAGACCCCGAGCGCTCACATAGGAGTCCGGCACGGGGGAATGGGGCCCGCCTGTGCCGCGCACGAACCTCGCCCCGCGACACCTGAGGGAAGGGCACCAATGCTAACCCAAAGGCCCAAGGATTCAAGGGGTCTGGAGAAAAAGATTCGGACTCTCCGACACCCCTATCACGGGCCCAGTGAACCGCAACGGCGAACGGCGCATGTAGAACAAAGGGGCACCGTGGATCTTACCAGCGCAGATGGCGGAACAAAATCTGACCCTTCGATCCGATGCAAGAACTCACTACGCTCTCCTCATGATCAGAAGAGTGACAGCGAAGGTGACGGTTGCCACGTGAACCGACGCGAAAAGGGACGACACTCTTCCGCGCACTACGCACGGGCTGCGAGCCCTACAAACTGGGCACTTCAAATTCGAAAACATCCTCACTCCCTGGCGCGGCAAACTTTCGGCGATAATATAATGGCGTCTGCAACTGGAGAAATTTCGGCAGTCAGCGAGCAAGAGACCGAAGAACCAGGGCCCAAGCTACAGAGGACGGGGGAGAGTCAGGTGAACTTCCGCGACAGCGGACTACACCCCACCCGGAGCATCCCAACTGCTAGGGTGCCGTGCATTTCAGGACGACAGGTCATTATTGACGAGCTGTTTACAGGGAAGGAAGTGGTCCCGAGAGTCCCGGACAGGGAGCTCCTCACGAGAAGAACTCGGACCAACGACACATCCCTGTTGAGGTTCCGCACCTTTCCTAGGGGATATGAGCCTCTCCCCTGGAAGGGAACATCAAGGGGAGGAAACGCGGGCCAGACACCTGAGGACGGGGGGGGGAAGCACACTACCACCACGATCCGCAGGAAATGGAAGTTGAACCGGGACTCGCTGAGCGGGACCCAAGGCAGGCGGCGGGACATGAAGCAGCGCCACCACAGGAACTTCCCCAGACGGCGCCCGTGCCCACGGGGTTGTTCCCATTGACGACAGAGGTGGTGGAATATATTTCACAGGCACCTGTGCTACTCAAAGCAGGGCTTCTCTGGGCCCATCTCGCGGAAGCGGGGGAGAAGCTACAGGGACAGGTGCACCCTGGGCAAACTCCCGCAGCGGGGGCCCTGACCGCACAAGACCTCTTTGAACACCCGGCAGGGGAACCACTGCACACCATCTTCGGCACAGGAGGCGCTCCAGGGGGGCAGTACGACTCCGTGTGGAACATGACAGTGCCCCCAGCCATTGACTACACCTGTCTGGCGCACACGGGAGACGGGGACACTCGCAGGTTCCAACAGCTGCTCCTGGCGGAACTCCAGGAAAGACTGTGGAACACAGGCCGCTGCCCCGCCAAGGGGGATATCAGCGTCACGTCCCCTTGGCAGGGCACCCTGAGGGCGACATTCATTGACCCGCTTCACGCAGCCATTGCCCTGGTAGACGAACGGTGTGCCCCGGCGGTGCCACTGGAGCCACCTCCGTGGGGCTATGCCGACCGCTGGAAGCACGGGGCAGTGGGCACCCCCAAAGCCAGTGTCGCCAGGGACGTGCACAGGTGCCCGATGAAGCAGGACAGGGACTCGCTCCCAGCCGACCGCACGGTCATCCTGCAGTCCGTCGGGCTGGTTGGGCAGGGTGTGGCTGAAGTGGCCAACAGCATCTCGGCGGGAGTGGTGCTCGAGGGGGGAGCCCGAAACATTGTTTACATCGGTAAGGGAAGGCCACACTGGGAGGAGGCCAGGGCGACAGCACTGGACGTCGCCATTGTGGTGTTCTCGCGAGTGGACGAGGCTGACAGGGCACTGCGGCTGGGTCTCCCATATGAGTTCTATGGGCACCCAGTCACAGTGCACAAATACTCCTCCACCGCAGATATCACAAAGTTCCAGGAGTGGGAACTGGAGGTGGTTGCCAGGCCACCGGAAGGCAGACACTGGCACTCTGCAGACAGGGTGGAACAGGTCCTCTCTGCAGCGAAGCGGGAGCTGCGGTCGCAGACAGGCATCGAGGTATTTCCGGTTCCCTCCCCCCCATCAGAAAGGGGGGTGGGGGAACTCATCACTCTCGCCCAACCGCTCCCGGACAGGGACAGCAGGGAGGCCTGCAGGTACTGGGTAACGGTGGAGGCTGCCACATACGAGGCAGTCTCGCATCGCACCACGAACCGTATGTTCTTCCACATCGGGAACGTAAAGTTTCACATCGCCTGCAGCCCGAGGTCCAGGTGGATGACCCAACGAAGCCCACAGCAGCCCCCGAGACAGAGGCCCAGATACGCGGGAAAGGGGCAGGGCAAAGGAGCCAAAGGCTCATACTACGGTCAGGTACAGCCGACCCAGCTGTTTGCGCAGGACCAGGGGTACGGCAGGCAGCTACCACCGGAGCCGCCAGCAGCGCAGGCTCCTCGGGCGGGCGGCGAACTGGCGTCGCTGGCCGACTCCGTGAAGGCTCTCACCGAGGTGGTAAGCCAGCAGGTGCAAGCCTCGGACAGGCAGATGTCAGCGATCACCCAGCTGTCTGGGCAGGTCACGGGGCTGCTGCAGCACGGGGTCCAGCTGATGCCTCAAGGGGGGGCAGAGCTACCTGGGCCAACAGCAACAGCCCCAGCAGCTGCAGCCCCCTCCGGCAGCCCCGCTGCAGCTGCCGCACCAGGTGCCATTGGGGCCGCCACAGGCCCAATATTCGCACCCGGCGCAGGGGCTGTACCCACAGTGGGGCACACAGCTCCAGCAACAGCCGACCGCCCAGCCCACTGCCCAGCCGAGGCCCCTGGCAGAGGCCCTGGGCAAGGACCCTCGGCAGTATGGGAGGCCCGAGACAGGCCCCGCAATTCCACAGGAGTTCGACAACCCTGACGGCAGGGCGGCACTAAAGCGCCTCGACGAGCTCAGGGCTCAGGTCAGTGCTCCCTTGCCAGTTCTGAATGCCTGGCCATCTTGCCAAGATGGTGATCTGACCAGTATAATGCAACCCCTCCACAGGCACACAGAATTTGATGCGAGACGATGGGCCGAGACCAGGCACCGGACGAGGGTAGACGGAGATGCAGAATGCAGGCAGGAGAGCACACCTAGTGGAGGCACAGCCTGGAGGGGGCACAAGATGACTCCTCCCGGCACGCGCTGGCCAGGGAGAAGCAGTGGCAATAGGACATATGATAAATACCTGCAGAACAATGAAACCTATTGCTTATTTGTATTAACAGCCTCTTGTAATCACACCCCCGATCTGATAACAGAGGGGGACCACCCAAGGGAAGGAGAGTTCGAAAAATTTGGCATAATGCTGCACTTCTTGTCACCGAGTCTCGCGCTCCCGGGACGCTTTAAACTCGTGATGGACCGGCAGCACACATTACTTATTTCCGCATGCCTCGTAACGATGGGAATCTTGGTTATCACCCACCGCGGGATCAGAATCTTAATAACACGAACGCAACTAAAAGACTCTGCCCCAGGGGGGACTGTGTACTCACAACAAGGCCCAGAAGTCTGGGTTTGGAGGAATCAAAGGAAGAACACACCCTGGATGCACAAGAGGGGGAAATGGTATTGGAGAGAGGCGATGGACGGGGGAAGCCTCTTCTATGTCAATAGCACTGCAGGGAGGACCTCCCTCCGCAGGAATTTTGCGGGGAGGAACAGCAACTGTGTTTTTGTTCCGGTCGGCATGCTGCGGAAAGTCAGGAAAGAGCTCGAAGATAGGGACAAAAACAGGAAGTCTCGCAGAGGAGGGGAAGCTACAGATCAACCCTCCACCCCCCCCCTTAGCGGTGGGGGGGGTGAAAAGCGGCCACCCCCAAGGAACCAGACACGGGGCGCGAACCCCCAAGAGGAGGGGGGCCTCTACACGGTGGAGGGACGTATATCAGATGTGCAACTCAGCCGGTACCTTCACACAATTGACCCGGCTCCGCCGGAGGAGATGAACCAGCACAAATTCCTCTCCAAACTTCTGGCCAGGGATGGGATCGATGGCCTGCTCGCGAACGGGAGGTTCGCGTACCAGCCGCTGTGTGACGGAGAGCACTGGAGGGCCCTCTTCTTTGACCAACAGGCCGGGGAAGGGGGGGGCACCCACGTGCACCTCTTTGACTCCTACGGACCCAACCCACGGGAAGGAGCGAGGGGGCATGCTGAGCTGCTGGACGCCACCCGAAAGTGGGCAGAGAGAAGGACAAGGCAGGGGGTCCCTACCGAAATCACGTGCACCAAACTCCGTACTCAGTACGATGACTTTCAGTGTGGGGTCTGGGTCGCGGTGATGGCGGCAGCATGGTGCGACTGGACGAAATCCCCAGAGAAGTCAACCTGGCCAAGGGCGGCGCACAGAGCCGCTGGGGGCACTGGGAAAACGACAAACAATAGGGTGGCAAAACAACACAGAATCGTCATGCAAATCGCCACCAAGCAGGAGGAACACGCGGAATGCCAGGCCGGCACCCGGAGCGGGAGTAGTAGAGTACCCGGCAAAAGGGCAGTGCTCAGGCCACTACAACAAGTGACGGGAAGCGGACAGGCGCCAGCTCAGCAGAAGAGACAGCATAGGGCAGGCGCAAAGACCGTACTTGGCTGCTGGGGCAATAGTGCACGAGAATCTAAAAATGAACCAAATCACCACAGCGATAAAGAGAATCAAACGCCCCCACCAGATGTGGGGGAGGAAGGTAGACTGTCCCTGATGACCTGGAATATCAGAGGAAGCGACCACGCGTACTATGACCTCGCCAGGAGTTGCGAGGAACACCAGCCGGACGTGCTGGTTCTCACAGAAACAAAGGCGGCGGGCCCCACGGGACCAAAAAAACTCCAAGGGCTGGGTTACAGCGCCTGGCACTCAGCGCCGTGCCATGGAACCCAGAGGAGGGGGGCGGATGGTACTTCGTACAGAGGGGGGGTGGTCCTAGCCCTCAGACGCCCCTACGACAGGACGGACGTGCGCGCTAACCGTGAAGTCCCCAGATGCGCGAAAGGGTATTTACAGCATGTAGTTATTACGCTGCCAAGCGGCGTGAAGGTGCACGTGCTCGGTGTCTACAACCCTCCCCACCCGGAAGAAGCGGTGGTCAGGACGTGTATCCGTGACTACATAGCCCGAGAGGCCGCAGCGGCTTCCAGGAAGGGGGAGCACATGGTGGTGGGGGGAGACTTCAACGTCGCGGAGATCCCCAGAGAGCAAGACGGGATAGAACACCGTGCATGGAGAGGGATGTCTGACCGGGCGGGCCTTACAGAGATCAGCTGCCCGCAAGGACCCACGTTTGGGGACCACAAAATCGATGGGTGGTTAGCGTCAGAAGAGCTTCAGAGGATCGCTGACGAACAGCACCCGATCGACACCAGGGCACACAGGCACTGCAGCGACCACCAAGCGGCAGTGGCGGCGGTGCCGCTGTGGAAGCTTCACACGACCACACCGATAGTGGAAGAACAGGCGAAACCCGACCCGATCACGAAATATCAATTCCCGATCTCCAAAGCCTTGCAACGCTCAATGAAGGCGGCAATAGATTCGGCGCTCCAACCGAGTCTCAGGGAAAATGAATTCAAGACAGTGATCGAAAACGCGGTCGACGCGGCGGAAAGGGGAAGCCCGGACGCCAGGGAAAGAATTGATGAGGCCGGGAAGGCAGTTGATGGGGTCCTTCAGCAAGCCATGCGGGCCGTGGAGATCCCCCTTGAAACCGTCAGGTGCAAGCCCAAGGTCACCAGGGACCCCAACACAGGGGTCAGGTTACCAAAAGCTAAATTCAGGAAGCGTGATAAAGCGCTGAAGGCAGCGGCGGTCCTACAGGAGATGCTTGCGATAGAGAGGGCAACAGGGGAAACCCCCAGCGCGGCACTGCTAGAGGAAGCCATGGCGGAGCCACGGGACACGGCGAAGGGCAGACCTGACACGTGTGCGGAGCCGGAAGACCCCCACTGGTGGGCGGAGTCTGAGATGCGCAGGTTCAGGCAGGAAGCCAAGTCCGTTATCAAAGACCACAAAGCCGAAACCTGGGAGACATTTGTCCAGAAATTCCGTAGTAACTACTATCGCATGAAAAAGTCAGCCCACAGGTTCGTCTTCAGAGACCGCGACGCACTCCCGAAGGGCAGAACCTTGGGGATATGGGACAGAAACAACAAAATGGCAGTCGGGGCGGTGGCCACCGCGGAGGCCTTTTCGGGGCACATGGCCCACTCGGACCCATATTGCTTCGAACACCCCAGGACGGACCAACTGGACGAAGAGATGCCATGGCTGGCGGCGGAAGCCCCGGATAGCATGAAACCGGGGCAAAGACCGAGGAAGACGGAGCTTGGGAGCAGGCTCACTATTGAACTCTACAGACAAATTGTCAAACGGCTCCCCAACGGGAAGGCAGCCGGCCCGGATGCGGTACCAAATGAAATCCTCAAGGCTATGCCGGAGGAGTTCCACGAATTTCTCTTCTCGCTCATGAGGGCGATGTGGAAAGCGGGGATAACCCCAGGCACTTGGAAGTTGGGCACCTTTGTCTACCTACATAAGAAAGGGGACACCTCTGCGTTCTCCAACTACAGGCCCATAGGGCTTCTCCGCACAATTCTCAAGCTCTATACGGCAATGGTCACGGATGTTCTATCCACGTTCTGCGAGGTAAACAGTATCCACAGCCAAGAGCAGATGGGTTCTAGGAAACACAGAAGCACGATCAACCAGCTCCTTCGACTACAGCACGTTATCGAGGACAGCAAACTGTCCCACAGCCAACTGCATGTTCTCTACGTGGACTTCGAGAACGCCTACGGGTCGGTAGAGCATGACAGACTCCAGCACACCATGAAGTACCTGGGGATCCCGGAGGACGCGGTCAGAGTGGTGGCAGACCTCTACGGGGGGGAGGCACACAGGTCACCCTTTAGGATGGCCTCAAAGATAGAGCACTACAGCTCGGAGCCCCTCATGGTCAAAAGGGGACTAGTGCAGGGAGACTCGCTGAGCCCCCTGCTCTTTATTCTCTATTTGGAACCCCTACTACGCTGGCTCAAGGCGGGCAACAAGGGGTATCTGCACCGCCTCACGGATTCGGACAAACCAATTCGCACCTCCTCGGCGGCATATGTGGACGATCTCGCCCTGATCGCGGAGTCGGCAACGCAACTGGCAGTGCAAGTCAGGAAGCTGGAGCTCTACTCCAACTGGAGTGGACTTCGGATCAACAAGACCAAATGCGGAATTACGGGAACGGACGAAAAAGGGTCTCCGATCCCTGAGGAGACATACGAGGATGTCACCATGCGCACCCCCAGGGTAGGCAAGCATGGATTCCCATACCTCCACCCGGATGACCCATACAAGTACCTTGGGATACAAGTAGCCCTCTCGGGGGACTGGACGGTCCAAAAGCAAGCCTCCTTTCTGCAGGCAAGGGAAAGGATACAGGCGCTCCTCCACTCCCCTCTGACGAGCGGACAGCAAGAGGAGGTCCTCCGCTCGGCAATTATAGGACAGCTTAGATATGCCCTTCCCTTAGGGATTTTTTCTACCAAGGAAATTGAGGACCTAGACGCGATTATCGGCGGGGCGTACAAGCTCCTTAATGGACTGCCAAGAGGCACCGCTAATTGCTACACGGCACTCCCGAAAACCTCCTACGGGCTTGGGCACACACCACTGCTGGCCACGTACGCACAAAGTGTGGCGAGCGCCCTGCAGATGGCCACCGCCACCAGGGAAGACCTTCGAGAAAGGCCGAGAGAGGTGTTCAGGGAAAGTGAGGCCTTTCATGTCAAGCAGACCTCTCAACTTAGTGCCACCACGAGGGGGCTGGTCAGGTATCATTACAACCGCAGACAGGGACAGGTGGACGGTACGGTCAGAACTGGGGAACTCGACAGGTGCTGCACAGCCCGGCAACTTGCGGTGCTACGTGAGCACCAAGTCTCGCTCACAGGATCTGGACCGCTGCTGGCGGACCTGATTAACACCCAGCACGGGGTTATCTCCAAACTTGCGAACGCGGTTCGGAAGCCCTTCCCGAGTGCGCTCGAAGGCAGACACAGAACGGTCGTTGACCAGGACACGGGTGAGGAGAGCGTGAAGATCTACTCAGTCAATGACCAGGAGGAAATTCCGCTTAGTCTGACCACGCTGCTGCCTCTGCTCCCTTTCGTGGAGGAGGGGTTTTATGTGGCGAAGGGGGGCACCCGTGCGTGCAGCCTCAGAGAAGCAAAAACAAAAGTCCCCGCCAGGTTTCAAGGGCGCATGCGAACCTTCATGCTCATGCTGTACCCATATATATGCGAAGCGCTCGCTGACAAGCCCAACGACGCGCGATTCTGGGACAACCCGAAGAACCTCACCCTCAAACCCCAGTTTATGCCGTCCAAAGAGGCACACAACGCTCTAGGGTTCCAAAGGTTGGCAGAACCCCAGCGACCGAAGGGGAAGAACTAACCACTTGGGAAGAGGGCTTCCACCCCACTCAATCCAAATGGGGCCCGCGATCGCTGTGGCACGCAGGAAGAAGAGGACCCCCCACGACCTCCATGCAAGCCAGAAACGCCTTAAAACAAATGGCGACAGGTTACTGCGCCAAGGACGAAGAAGACCACGAAGACGCCTTTAAATGCCACGATATTGGAGTCAGACCCACCCTGCTTGAGGACCCGGGGGGTAGAGTCATGATCATGGACTCCGTAGGCGTGAGACCCAAGGAGGAAAAATTCCTCTCAGACCTGCGACACGCAGCCAGAGCTGGAGCAAGACTCACCGAGAAGGAGGCGATGGACAGCAGGAGGACGATGAGGAGAAACCGCTCTGAGGGGTCCCATGCGGACGGCCTCCTGAAGGGGGGAGGAAGAAGAGGAAACGAGCCCCGGGGGGAGGGCACCCCCAGGCACAGGACGGAAGGGGTCTTCTCGGACACCAGAGGCAGGGAGGCGTGGCTCAGCTCCATACAAGTGGAAACCCACAGCCTCTGCACGACGGGCTTGGACACAGTGTCGATGCACCAGACGAAACTCGCGGATTCCCTCAACGGAACCGAGTTCGAGCAGTCGGAACAATATGAGGCGCAGATGCGCAACACGATGGAAACGGTCCGGGAAGAGGGATTTTCCTTTGTCCTGACTTGCGACGGCAGCCACTGGAATGTGCTCCTATTCGGAAGAAATGAGGACACCAGTGTTTCAATCTACCTCTACGACCCAATGGGGGGGGAAGACACGCGCCTACTGACGGCGCTGAGACAGTGGGCAGGACCGCCGGGATGGCCGCCGGTCAACGTAACGGTCTCCAACATGGGGGTCGCACACCAACGGGACGGATACCAATGCGGCGTCTGGGTGTGCTACATGATTGACAAGTGGCAGGAATGGAATAGGTCCACCACAGGAGAGAAGTGGGAGTCCTGGATCGGGCTGCATGGGCCCCCGGTGGGCGGAGAAGCTACGACCTCCAAGGGATACAGGAAAGCCATGAGAGGCCCAATCATGGCGCGCATAGGAGAATTGGAACAACGGGAGCGCCACCACGTGTTCCACGGGGAGGGAGAGACTCACGACCCAATCTCCTTCGAGGAAGTGGATGACGAAATCCAGGAAGAGGCTGGCGCGGGGCCAATGCAAGTAGGGAGGAGCCCGACCAGGCAGACCCAGGCAAACACGGTGCCAACAACCCCCAGGCACGCCCGGGAGCTCCCGAAGGTCGGTGAGAAAAGGACCAGGCAGATCATACAAAGCCCCCAGGCCACAGTGGAGAGCGAGGAGATCAGACCCAGGCCGAATCCGCCTGCGCAGACGCCCCAGAGGGAAACAAGCCCCCACCGGGTCACAAAGGTTAGCCTGGAAGACGGCAGAGGCACGAAATGGAAGGGGACCGCGGCGCAGATCATGATGCTGAGGACATGGGTCCTCGCTCAATTATCCAAAGGAGATGTCAGGACTGGGGAGTTGTTCCAGCATGCGGCCAAAATCGGATTCCCGAGAGACGCGGTTAGGCTGATGACCACGCACCTCGTAAGCAGTGAACAGGTCGCATGGGCAACGCACCCCCCTGTTAATGACTGCCGGAACAGGAACATGTGGTGGAGGATCGACACCATGGAGCTCTCGGTAGGCGCTGGCCCGACGGTTGCCAATGATCCGGAAGTGCTCGAAGAAACGGAGGAGGAACCCCAGGCCGTTGAGGCGTCCGAGAGCACCACGATCCTAGCGGTTAGGACGCACTGGGGAAGCAGGGAATACCTGCTTGGGCCGGTTCGCCCACAAGGGGAGGCATGGGTCGAAGAGGACACACTGCTGACAGGAGGAATTGCGGGAATGAACCCGAGCCGGGCCGAACGAGAGACCGACACGTTCCACAACAAGAAGCGGGAAGCACAGCAGGCTCGGAGACCCACAGAAAGAGAACCGCTGTCAGGAGCTCCCACGAGGCATGCCCACTACTGGCCGGGGGTCACCGAGCTCAACATAGACACTGAACCCTTTAACCCAGACTGGGACGCAGCACCCTCGGGCAAGTGCACGCTCACGACAGAGACAGGCAGGCACCACGTGTTCGCGCACGACGAGCGTGGCAAGATGGTAGGCGCCCTCAAAGAAGAGGTACTCGATAGGCTCTACGACAGATATGTGGCCGCGGCGGGCACGGACAGCGCAGATCAGACCCACACAAGGGCGGGGGAAGAGCGACGGCGGTCCTTCGAGGAGCGGGAGCCACAGCTGGGCACAGTCCACGGATTCGCCACAGAAGTAGTCCTCCTGCTCAAAAGATATTCCTGCGAGGAGGAGGAGGAAGTCAAGAAAACTGCACTGCAAAATCACTGGACGCTCCCTCCAGAAATTATGCAAGCGCTCCAGGAGGCCTTCGGGATCCAGGCGGAGATATTCGCGTCGCCGCTCAACGTACACAGCCACACGGCGACATACTGCTCCAAGTTCGACAGGGACAAGATTTTCGGATCCAAAGGGTCTGCATGGGACACCCAATGGGGAGAGCTGGGCGCCTTCGAGTTCAATCCGGAGTACACGGCGGCAGACCTAGACAAAGCGCTTAAGGAGGCCCTGATGTCCACCATGGCGAAAACCCCGGTACTGGGGGTAGGAATTTACCCGGCCTGGACGAGAACGCCAGCCAAGGCATACTGCAGGAGGTATGGAGATACTAGGATACATGAATTTGGGGTGATCCCAAGAAAAAGCTTTACGTTCCTTCCCCCAGACCACTGGGGAGGCACCACAGTATCAGGCGTCACGAAGAAGGACTACAGCAACTGGGGAGTTAGGATCCTAGTTGTTGCCAACGCAGAGGGATGGCAAAAATTCTGCCCGGACCCAGAAGGGGCAGCGGAACTAGTCGGGAAGGCCCTGCAGCGCAGCACGTACTGCACGGTCCGTAAGTACCACACGATTCGGAACCTCAGACCGGCCAACCCGAGGGTCCACACCTCGGACGCAGTGTCAGACATGGCGGCGGTCAAAAACGCGATGGAAAGCACTAGTCAACACGACATGATCTTCGACCCTCACCCGATGAGAAAATGGGAAATACCGAGCATGTCGCGCAGACAGGGATGGGGGAACGAAGGAGGTGAGGTCCCCAAGGAAGACCGCACCCCGGAGGCGGCAAGGGCCATGAGACAAACATGGCGCGACAGGGGACTCGCCGAGGTCACGATCACGGAGTACCATGCGGCGAACACGGCATGGCCTTTGGACAAGATCAAAGAGGACTCGAGGGCCAGATGGCTAAAAGCAATGGAGCGCACTCCCATGCTCTTCAGCAGACAAGACAGGGACAGGGGACACACGGAAGTAAGGGAGAGGTTCCCCACGTGTCCCATTAAGCGCAAAACCGGACGTTCCAGAACCTTAGGGGAAATCAACAAAGCCTGGGACGCAACCTCGTTCCTCTATACGGATGGATCGCGACTGGACCCAGAGGAAGAAGGGGGATTACATAGAGTGGGAGCGGCCTACTGGGACCCCAGAGGGGATGAAAATCCCAGAACTTGGAGGGGCACGTGGTCAACAGGTGGACACCTCACCATCAACAGGGCGGAACTCCTGGCGATCCACGCGGCACTCAGGGCCAGAGAATGCACAACACCGGGCGAGATAGCGATCTGCACGGACAGCCTCTGCAGTATGTACCAAATACTCAACATGTTATCCAGACCCCATACGATGGAGGGCCACAGACACAGGGATTTGCTTGAGGATATACTCTCCCTGGTAGAACAGCATAACAGCCAGGGAACGAAGGTCTCACTCAGGAAGGTCAAAAGCCACACGGGGGTGAAGGGCAACGACAAGGCAGATGAGGCGGCCAAACAGGCAGCAGAGAACCAGGAGGGCACCACCCAAATTGACCCATGGGACAACAGGACCATGTACACGCTCGTGGCCAATGCCCGGGATGGTGAATCGATGAGGCCCCTGCAAGGGGAGGGGGCGGTGGAAAGGTATGTGGCAGAAAGAATTGCACTAAAAGCGACACAGCACAAGTCAGTGAGAAAATGGCTACAGCCCCCGAGCAGCCCGTGGGAAGAATGGGGAACACCCGGCAGGGGAAATCGGGAGGGAGCTATCTCAGCAGAGGGCTCTATGACAAAGAACCCCACGACCGGCGCCCCAGGGCCAGCCCAAGGCCCCGACCGGGGCCGACAGAACGTGGAAATGGGGACACCAGGGGAGAATCTCCAGGAGCCGATGCTCCTGGAGGAGCTCCAGCACGATCCCCGGAGCCAGGACGACCCGCCGGAGCGACGGGAGCCGGGCGACCAGGAACAGGTACACCCGCGGGATCAAGTGGCCACTCAGGACGAGTGGGACCTACTCTGGGAATTCGATGAGACGCGGGGGCCGCCTCTGGACATGGGCGAGAGGGGGGCCATGAACTCGCCAGACAGAGAGATGATGCAAGCGATCGAGGAGGCAGAACGTGAGGACCCAATTGACGGTCTATGCCGCTCGATGATGGAGATGGACCTGGGAGAGTCGGAACTCCAGAACCTGACGGACGTTCCACAACAAGCGATAGACGCCTACCAGGAAGCGGCCCCAGAGAGAAAAAGAAAGAGGAACAGGGACCGGGAGGCCATGCACCGGAGAAACGGAGACAGGGTCGCCACAAGCCACGCAGACGCTGCCGCAGTCGAGACACACATGGGAAGAAGATTGGAGGAGCCCCCGCGGGAAATTCTCCAGGACAAGTCGATACCAGGAATATCCAATCACTTCTGGAAGGTTACTCCACCGACGCTCAGGTCCCTGATTCTAAGGTGCCGGTTTGGGGTCCTCATGACGACCGCCAGGAAGCACCTCATATGGCCGAACAAATATCCGGACCCGGACTGCGCCCTCTGCGGGAAGAGGGACACTCCGGCACACAGGCTGGCTGGATGCAAAGACGAGACCAGCATGAACATGGCCACAGCCAGGCACAACGAAGTGGCAAGGACCCTTTACGAAGCGATCAGGAAGGGACGAACGGGCGCCAGTCCGATCTGGATCGCGCACCACGCTGGGCTCGACGGGACTAATAAATGTACCCGCCCGATACCGGACTTCGTACTCAAAAGGGGTCAGTGCCGTAGGGACGGAAGGGACCACCCGGGGGCGAAGGACCCCCCGGATGACATACCACACTTTGTGGATATTGTCATGATCAAGGGTGCAGAGGACGTCAGGGACGCCCCCCCAGGCAGGCCGGAAAACACCCACGGGGAAGATGTAGGAGAAATCCACCTCATAGAGGTGGCCTTCACGTGGGACACTCGCTGGTATGTGTCCCTTCACGATAAACTCAACAAGTATGAGCCCCTTATGGAGCTACTCAGATCCAAAGGCTATAAAGTGTTCTTTCACCCGATGGTTTTCGGAACCACGGGGTCGGTATATGAACACAACGCAAGGGCTCTCACGCAACACCTAGGCTTCAACAAGAAGGAAGCGGAGGCCCTCCTCAAGAAAATCAGTGGCATCGCGGTGGAATGGGCTGCCAAGATGTTGATTTCACACAGCAGGTCGGAGAAGGAGAAGGCTCTAAAGAACAGTAAAAAGCCGCCTTGATTGTGCATGTGACTAGGGGCAGGCGTAACAGCTGTGCACCTTCAAATATCACGCTTCCAGTAGGAAGAGTCACATTTTTTCTTTTTTCTTTTTTCTTTTTTCTTTTTCTTTTTCTTTCTTTCAGCGAGTAGGCCGCGACTACACCGCCATGTCCAACGCCCTATGCCACCACATGCCCTCCGCTGACGCACCGGTCAACACCTTCGACATCGCGTATGCCGTCATCCACTTCCAATGGGCCGAGTACCCTATGGGGATCGACGGCAAGCCCATGAGAATAGGCAATACCAAGGTGTGCCACCACGACCATGCACACGACCTACACGGGCTCCCAACATGCTGCATGACGCACCGTAAAAACCCCGAAAATTGGCAACCACCCGGCGGCGTCATCGACCTGGTGACCAGCGACGATGACAGTGGCAGCGGCAGCGACACCGAAGGCTACGACGAATGTCAGCCGGACGAGGTCCTAGAGGGCGCAGCCGACGACGACGCGCCACGGTCGCCCACGCCACCCTTCCATCTGAATTCCACCCTTTCACCCTTCCATACCCCCTCCACCACCACTCCTACATGGCCCGCAGCATGGTTAACCACCGCCACATCCCAGCATCATTCCGCCGCATGGACAGCGCGCCACTGCCCGCTCCGGCCGCTCCCGTCGCCGTGCGGGGCAGAGAGGAAGACGTCCAGGACCCGCCCGCTGCTGCAGCAGCCATGGTGCTCATGAAGACCAACGACTGGGTAGAGGAGGACCACGACGCCCCCCCTCAGAGCCTCTCCGCGGCCATGTCCACCACCACGGCTAACCATCAGCAGGTATCTCCCGCTGAGCTGCAGCGCCTCACCAGCAAGGCGTTCGAGGAAATGAGCCCCGACATGATGGACTGGTTCAGGCGCACAGCCGTGTGTTACACTCTCTGCAATGAGGACCCAAAAAAATCCATCCTCGTCATGAACCAGCGCACGGGGCAATACCTTACCTTGTCCGTCATGATCGTGGATACTGGGTCAATGCTCTTCGTCATGAACAAAGTGCACCAGGAGACACTGGGCCTCAACGAGGTGCGCTCCAGTACAGCCACCGTGGACACCAGCATGGGCAGTGGGGGCACACAGCAGCACCGGCAGTGGGGCGCAGGAGAGCTCATGCTCCTCATCGCTCCCGGCACCGCCAACGAAATGGTGCTGGCCGACGTCACCGGCATCAGCCCTTCATCACCCGTGAGCTTCGACGTCCTGCTGTCGGTAGACATTCTGCATGCCATGTCCGCAGGCGTGATGCCCGCCACCCCCGGGCGGGGAGCAGCGCTGGCCTACCACCCCCACAACCAGAAGGGCGATTTCGAACACAAAGCATACCTGCCCCTCAAGGTGTTCAAGCACCACGGCGCCACTCATAGCCCCGCGGCACGATTCGGGGGCGGGGCAGAATGGACGTCACACCTCGACGACATGGCAGGCGACGCATCTCATCGCTGGCCATATGCCCACTTCGCCGCTGGCACGTCCCTGTCACTGAAACGCTCCTTCACGCAATGGCACGAGAACACCGGCGAGACAGCGTGCCAGTTCTGCAACAGAGGATCATGCCGAGGCACCACTAGCCCCCAGGCATGCCACCTGAGCGGCAGCACCGGGCTCTACGCCCAGTGGGTCAGCGACGGCAAAGTTCCCCCCCACTGATGCCTCCCCTCACGCGCATTGTCAACACCAGCCGCGTCACCTCCCAACAGGCGCCGCTAACACGCACAGCTTCGCCGCCAACAGTATGGGCAACCCAACCCCAGCAATGAAACCCCCGAAACGCCCATCCCAACCCCCACAAACACGCTTAATCCACAACCCGCTTCTCGCCCCGGCGACGAACACCTCCCCGGCGATCTGTGCAAATTCTGCCACCAGTCCCTACACCAATTCCATCACCCCACCCTACCATGCCACGTCAGCGGCCATACCTCTATGTATGACAAGTGGATCGACCAGCCACCCTTCCCCAACAGGGCAGGAAAACCACGAGTTGATAAAATGCCAATCGCGTTAAAACCGTTCAGGCACCAAATGATCGTCAACCGCGAGCGCTTCAACCGCAATGAGGCCCCGCTCACCCGCAATGAATATCTGCTGCAGTTCCCTGCCCGTGGTCGGTCCCCTACCCAATCACGCACACCCCCAGTGCATCACGCACCACCCAGCAACGCACCGCCCAATCACACCCAACCCGTAATCCCACACACCAACCCACCAACCCGCCAAGGAGCCACACCAGACCCGCCCACAGTGCCGCCCGCAACCACCCCCGCACTCGCGACCGTCAGCACCAGCATCAGCGCCGCAATTCTGGATTGGGCCATGCGCCTCTACAACAACAGGTTGGGCACGACGGCAGCGACGCCGCCACCATCCCCAGCAGACGCCCCAGGGTGCTCCTGCGACCTTATGGAAATTGGTTTCCCCGGCTACGTCTGTCCCGAACATCCCACCAACAACGACCCCACAGCGCCACAGCGCCCGCCAGGGGAAACGCACCTGCCCACCCCCAGCGGTGGTGCGGACTCACCACGAGCTGGGGTACGACGACCCTCACCCCCAACAAGGGCCACCATGGTCGCATGCATGGTCATCCTCATGGCCATTCTGCCCGCCGCTACAGCCGCCGCGGCTCTGGACGCCAACATTAGCCACGCAGAACAACCCGACACCCAGTCACTGATCGGCACACTGGATCGCACGGCACTTGCCGCTATGCTCGTGCTCGCGACGTGCGCCGCAGCAACGATGTGGATCATTCCCAAAACACAACGCCACACCCCCAGCTCGCACACCGCCCTCCACTCAACCGCCCGCAACACCACCCCGACCCCAACAACGGCCCCAGCACCGCAAGACATGCAAACCTCCGCCCCCCACTCATACTACACAGCAAGTAGCCCCCCACACATAGCGACCTCCTCCACACCCAACACCACCTCCACCTCACCAACCCACATTTTCGTGGACGACACCCTGCCACCCCAAGAAAATCCCATTTCCTCACACCAGCTCCCCGCCCACATCCCGCGCGTGCTGCACACATCACGGGCCCACACACGCCCCAGCGGCCGCGAAAACACACACCCCAATCCGGCAGCCGGCTCTCGCCACCCCATCAACCATCCACATTTCACACCAACCCCGCCACCATCACGACCGCTACGCAACACCGCGCGCAACAGCGACTGCCCATTCTGCGGAATCACCATCAACCGCCCATACCACCGCTTCCTCCCCGACCGCTGCGCAGTGTCGGGCGTACGAAGTGATCTCGTCCTTCGTGGCTACTCCCCTTGCCGCATCCTCGAGGGAGATACACGGCCGGAAAACCTGGCACTTGCGCGCGACGCCGCCCAGCTAATGTACATCAACACCGTCAAAGTGGCCAACGGGTTCCGCCCCCTGACACTCCGGCGGTTCAGGGCAAACGGCTCGCGCTGGGCGGCAACCACACACACGCAACTTTTCCCCACATATACAGTCACCCCCACACGCGCAACCGATCACAACTACGCACGCGGAGTGCGCACCCACGTCGGCAGCCGCCCAACCCCAACCGCACGTGGCTCACCACCTACCCACCACAGTCACCCCATTCCTGTCGCCTCATCTGCACCTCCACAGGCCCATTACCGCCCCGCCCCTCAAGCAGTACGAGCACCCCCCCGCAGGCGCCCGTCATCCCCCGTGACACTGCACATGTAGCTAATGACCGCCATGATGTGCATATTCTCCTTCGCAAGCCCCACCACGGCCCTAATCCCCACTACCATTGCCAGCAACACCCCAACACCTCCACCCCTCTTCCTCATGCTTCCAGCAAACTCTGTCGAGCCACAGCCTCTCCTCCCGTTCGGGGGATACTACACCACCAAGCGCGACAGACACAGAATGGGAGGCAACCCCAAAGTTCAGCATCACAGACTGGGCAAACAGGACCACCAAACCAATTTTTTCAAATTACCACACACCACCACGGTCACCTCGCGAACTCCACCCCGGCCACTCACAATCGCAAGGGGACAGCTGCTCGGGAAGTCGCATCCGACAGCAGCACGCCTGGTCAAGCAACCCAAACAACGACCCGTGAGTGCCCAATCGGCCCCAGCCCAGCAACAACCACCCGACTCGCCTGCCACAATGCCGCAACCACCTCAACCGATCCCGCGGGCAGCTGGAACAACGCCTCGGAACTCGCCATCGCGCAACGGAGGTCAGGCGCAACCTCGCTGCCACGCCGTGAAGAAGTCCACGCACTGACACTCACAACCGTGGCCGAAACCACAGCACCGTCACCAGCACCACGCGCCGTTGACAACACCGTCACTACAGGGCTGGTCACAGTCGCAACCATGTGGGCCAAAGGGTTCAGCGCGGAAAGCATAGCGTAGTAATGTTTGAGATAATCTCAGTGATTTCTTTGGGGAAGCCTAGCTTATCAAGTGCGAGGTTGCTCATCCAGAGCTCAGCTTTGTCAAAGGCTTGCTTAAGGTCCAAATATATCACATGAAGTTTTTTATCGTATCTGTTGGCATCTGAGATGACTTCATTCAAAATTTGAAGTGAGCCATTAATGTTTTTGTTTGGGAGGAAAGCATCCTGAATGGGGAAAAATATGGGGTGGACATTTAAGGCTGCCTTAATTCTGTTTGCGATGATTGTATTGAAGAGGTTCAAGCCAGTTTCAAGCATGGTCAGCGGTCTGGCATTGTCAGGTGTATACGGTTCAAGCGGGTTTTTGGGAATCGGAAGAATGATGCCCGACTTTGCACGTTTGGGAAACTTCCCAGTTCTAAGGATGTGGTTGAAGAGTGAGACAGTTTGAGCTTGGAAGTTTTCCGGGCCTTGAATCCACTGTGAGTATCTCATTCCTGTGGGGCCAGGAGCCGTCGAAATGCCGCATGTAGAATATGCTTGGTTTAGTTCCTTCCGGGTGATAAGACATGTTAATTTAGCAGCTATTGGGCTAGGAAGTTTCGGGCTTATTTTTAGGATTTCAAGAAGCCACGGGGGAAGAGTATCCGGTTTCTGTGGAGTGGTGGAGTAAAGTTTCTTGTCCTTGTATTCTTTTAAGGTGAGGTCAAGTCTCTCCTGCTTGCTTTCAGGAATGTTACCCTCACTGTCAGGTGTGGCCGCTGCACCTTGTTCATTTGGTTTTATCTTGCCCATGACCGTGTCTAGGAATCTTGAGAGATTTGTGGAAAAAAGATGTTGGAGGGCCTCCTTCTCATGGAGTTTCCTTTGTTCCAAATCAGCCTCTCTGCTCTCCTGGAAGGCTTTCCTAAAGAAAACAAGGTTTTCGGACAAGCGGCTGAGCCATGCGGTGGCATTTTCATTATGTTTAGCTCTTATTCTTGTGAAAGGAATTTTTAGGATCAGGTTCCTTGCCTCTGTGGGAATACGATTGTCGTGTATGCGGGTTTCCATGCATTTAATGGTTCGTCTGATGATGTTCATCCATTTGTAGGTGTAATTTGATACCGCTGAGGGTTTACATATTCCCGCTTTCGGGTTTTGGCCTCTTGTACCAAAGGAATGAGTTGCCGCTTTGTTTGCCAAATCATGAAGGGTTTCCCATATAGCATCGGGGTCCAGCTCATTCTCAGTTGTTGACTCTTCTTTTGTTGCTTCAGTCGGTACGGTGCCTCGGATAGCAACAAATCAAGCCGTTCAGTGTATGCCCTCCAGCCCGTAGCATAACGAAATGGAGCACTTGCAATTGTTTTAGAAGCCTCACCAGTCATGGCAGTGCCGTACGTGTTCCAAAATTTGGCCGAAAGGTGGGGTTGTAGGGTGACACTCCAAATAGTGCGAGAGTCTTCAGTGGCAGTTTTTTTGAGCTTTCCAACTTCTAGCGGTCCGAAGGACAGGTGCCGTTTAAGGTAGGCATTGGCTTCTTTCTTATTTGGGGCATTCAACAAGCCTATCAACCAGGTGTTTTCCTTCTCGCAGAAGCCTAAAATTTGGGCTTTTCTGGCATGCCTTTCCCTCTGGACAGAAGGTGGGCCGCATTCCATGGTGAATTAGTGTGCAACCACCATTCTTTAGATTTATTATGCCATTTAATGCCCTGCTCAACATCATCCAAGTCTTCGTTTGATTTTACAAGTTTGTTGATTGTAATAGGACTGCCGTCAAGGTTTGTTCTTTGAATGTCTATGTCAGTGGTGTCCCCTGTGATTGCGGTAATCTCACCTAATGCCTTGAGTTTATCGGGGCAGGCATGGACAAACTCTTTCTTTGAGTAGCCGTTAGTTTTTAAGAAATTTGCCATTTCTTTTCTGGACCATTTCTGTTGTGTGGCTGGCGAAAGGGCGGGCATTGGCATGCGAATGGGGTACCCTGTGTAGTTCGCATGTGTGGTGTCCTTCGCACCTTGGAATCTGGGAATTGCACCCCTGTTTTCTCCCAGCTTTTGTTGTTGTCGCTCCCTAATGGGAAGTTTTATTTCGGCCCATACAATGCCATGATCTGAAATGATATATGGATTTTCTTCAGTCCAGCCCGTTTTGACTGCCATGTCAGCCATTGCATTCCATTGTTGTGTTTGCAAGAATATGGATGAGTTTAGCTTTAGAACTTTTCTTAATGACGTGGGTGAATACTTCATCGCCCGGGTGGTGCTCCATGATCAGCTCTTTAAGCGAGCGTTTGTCATTACTGAGGTGTGCTAGGAGGTGCTTGTTCTTTTCCAGGTGGTCACGGTAGGGCATGATGGTGCCTCCTGTAATGCGTTGTTGTTGGGTAATGGTGCAATTCTTGTCTCCGATTTCAATATAAGCTTTATTCGGGCTGTTTCCAGCTTTGGCTGCCCAATCCGTGAGAGTGTCATAGAAGGTGATTTGTTCATCTTGGAGAGTAGCATTGTTCATGTAACCACTGGCTACGTAGAGCTCAAATCCTTTCTTACCCACAAATTTTATCATTACGGCTCTCTTTGCGGTACCATCAGTTCTCGTGACAGATGGAGCCAGAGGCAGGGTTTTCGGGTTCCACAGAATCATTGATCCGATCGAGGCATTTTCATCAACAAATGACGTGCGAAACTGAATGCCTTTTTGAGTTATGAGTGTTTTAACTAATGCTAAGTTTTCACTGTTTATTTTTGTTTCTGAAACACATACAATGTCCGCTCTGCCATCTATCATTAGATTACAGATGGTTTCAAGTTTTATGAGACTGCATTTTATTTCCTGTGCGTGTCTTAGACACCTGAGGTTCATTCCCATTATCTTGATGTTATTTGATAATTGGGCTTGCTGCAGGCTTTCTAGTCTCCCTATTTCAGTTTGTTGCAATTTCCCTTTGTTGTTTCTGACTTGATGTAAACATCTCCCCATTTTGTCATATTCATTCACAAAGTCGAAGGTGGTGTTGACACATTTGGTTTTGTAAACCTTCCTCTTGTGTTTGCGGGAAGATTTCCTCCTTTGCCCATATTGAGGGTTTTTATCAGCACATTTGGTGTTTGGGTCGTTGATCTGTCCAATGGGGGTCCTTAAGGCTGTGGTTTTTCGGGGCCGCTTGTCTTGTATACCATTGGTTCTGTCGGCAACCGTTAGCAGATGCCTAAGCTCGTCTCTGACCAGAGAGATAGCAAAATCATTCTCCCGTTTTGTAGTTCTACAGGTGTTGTCATTTTTCAAAAGCATTTTAATGTTGAGTTTGTTCAAATCATGTAACAGATCTCTGGCAAATTGGTCTGCGGAGTGATACCTCCAGGTACGAATAATGTTTGTTGCTTTTTGTGCTATGATGAAATTCAAGATTCCCGAGTTATTTGGGTGTTCACCAAAGCTTAAGTTAATGAAACATTGTTTTATCTCATTGTCAAGTGTGAGAGGATGCTTGTTTCCCAAATATTTTGCTTGAATGCCATTAGTACAGTATATGATAGTCTTTTGGGGAACAAGGTGAAGAAAGACATACCAGATCCCATTGACGTTTGATATATAGGTAGTGTTTGTGTGATCTGATTGTCTGGGTGTGCAATGATAAGAACCATGAGTTTTCTTGATATTAGTGCTGACTTCCTCCAAGCTTTTTAGTAGTGGCCAGTCCAGTCCAAAGTGAGCGACAATGTTGTTCATATGATGAAAGGTGAGTGCCCCTTTTCGAGTGATTCTTCCAGGTTGGGAGGGGGGGTTATTTTGGGGGGGTTCCACTATCACCAATTCCTCAGGGCAACGAGGTGCCGCATTGTATCCTACGGTGCCTCCCCCTCGCTTGCTTGGGCGGTTTTCAACCCCCTACATTCTGGGAAAATCAGAAGACGTCTAGAAGACGTCTTCTGAACGTCTTATAGACGTCTTCGTAGACATGATGTCTTCTGGTTTCCAGAAGACGTCTTCGGGGTGTAAACGTCTTCTGGAAACCAGAAGACACTCTTCGGGGAAGACGTACCGAATACGTGCGGAATGCCTTCCGGATTTCGGAAGACATCTCCCCGGAAGACATGCAAAGGGCAGTCTTCCCGGAAGATACACGGAAGATGTTCCGAATGTCTTCTTGACCAGAATACATTCTGACATGTGTTATCGACACATATGTGACGATTATGCAATTTGGCCACATAGCTACTTCATACCACACGTACACTCATCGCGTAATCACAGAAGACATTCAGAAGGCGCACGGAAGACATGCGGAAGACATTCCAGGTATCTTCCTAACAGCTTCAGGGTTGTCATCATGCTCTGTTGCTATGATACATAATATACGGCTAAGTTAATTGCTAGGTCTATCTACACATACATGTACGATTGCATCTATTCAACATACAGACCACTAAGTACGATGCCCGGCGTATTATCATGATCGCCTCTTGCGTCTTGCACCTTTCGGTCGTGAACCATCATCGTCGATGCACTCGAAAAAGTCAGCCTTTAAATCAAATACCACCGCCGTCTTCATCACAGGATGTTTCTTGATTACAACTTGGTGCTCAATTTGAGCCGCTAGGATGAATGGATCAGTAGTGTCCCAAGGTGTCTCGGGATCATCCGGGTCGTATGTGTACACCACCTTTGCGGTATTGTCCGGCCCGTACTTCGAGTTTAGCTTGGCAAACCGTTTTGTCGTCGCTTTGTTGAATTCAGGGAACCACTTTCCCTTCACAAGAATGTACTCTTTCGCGGCCAAGTCGACCTTGTAGATGCTATCTACCATGGCGTACCTGCGAGTTGGAGCCACAATACTCTATAGTAAGAATCCCCGAAGACGTCAAGAAGACACACAGAAGACATTCGGTACATATTCTGCGCACATTCACCAAAACGTAATGCACGGACGCACCGGTCACTCTCGATTTTCTCGCCTTTGATGTTTTCTCCAGAGAAAAAGGCTCGGAAGTAACGTTGACAAGTTTTCTTCGTCTTATCCTGAGCTGCTGTGCGATAGCAAAATCCTCGAACCACGACCGAGCGAAAGATTGACACACGTGAGGAGGCCCTTCGACGAGTGCCGCTTCATTCTCCGTGAATGGTCTCCCCAGCCAGACCTTGGGGTCGCTACCGTGCATATGCAGGGGCACATCCATCAGGCGAGACGCTCCGGCTCGTGCGCCAATACGTCTCCGAACCATATGGGTTTCCCTGCGAATGTATACGTGCACAGTGTCAGGACATGTATTTACCGAAGACGTGTGGAAGATGCCTAGAATATATATGAAACGTCTTCCAGGCACCTTATGGGTTTCATTTCTTACTTACCTTTTGCAGTAGGTGACGTAGTCGTCGAATTTTGCCTTCAACTTGCGGTATTGGGGCACGTTGCCATGCATCCACAGCTCCAGCGCTTTCGTTTCAGCGCGGGAGAGTGCATGGCGCTTGCCTTGTGTTCCCAAAACCACGGTGTTCGGCGCCCTCAACGGTGCGGTGGCCAAGAACGGGAGCACGGGTGGCCGGGTGGGATTGGTGGTTGCCTCCCGCCGGCGACGAAGTACCAAGATTAACCCTCGCACCACATGTACCATCCGGTACCGCCCGAAGCCTTGCATAACACTCTGAACCGGATATGCATTGTTCTTCACCCACCTTCGAATCTTCCCGTTGAATGATTCGAACACGTACATCCATGTCCCCCGTATTGGACCATACATGAGGAGTTGGTCGGGGAAGTGGGAAAGCAAATGCGTGTTGATGACCAGCCAGTCAGGTGAGCCATCGCGCTCGAGTGACTTGAAGAACTCATCCACCAGATTTTGAAGCTTAGGAACATCCTGCAAAATCACCAAATAAAAGGTAATTAAGGAAGACGTGTGGAATGTACTCGGAACGTATTCGGGATGTCTTCCAGATGTCTTCCGTACCTTACAGTCTACAAGCTCCGAAGTGAGCTCTCTCGTTATGACCGTCAACTGCCCGATCAAGTCTTCAAGCATGTTTTTCGAGTAGCCCTCGTCTCTATTCCAAGACGCTAGCACGCTCATGATGCCCGCTTGTAGCATTTTCAACGCCTCGTGACACTTGAGCGTCTTCGGTCCGGTGTTCGTGCCGTTCGGACGCAACATCTTCTTATGGCCTTGCCCCCATGACCTTCCCAACAAGAGCTCCGTCATGAACTTCAAGGCGGTCTCTAGCGACCTCAAAGATTTCGACCCTTTTGCCCGCATCGGGATTTGAAACGGACCAATTGCCATTGAATATCGTTCCACACCTGTCATTTTCCCGGGCGCGAAAGTTAGTGGTAACAGGAAGACATCTGGAAGACACGTAGAGGACACTTGGGGCACCTTCCGGGCACCTTCCTAGCTTGTGGTCGGGTTTTGACTGCATCACCTTATCAGTATTTTGACATATATTTAAGCCGTTAAAATTTCAATCGCATTTGAATTTAGTAAGAAACACACATGATTTTTATATATCAACAATATGTCAAATCCCTGATATATAAATTCCTCGACATCTTGTTTTCTTGCGAATACGCTCTGCTCGATCCCTGCCGTGACCACAAGGGCCGGAGTCGGTTGCATTTGTAATTAATTAGCAATAATCAAGATTGTTGCATTTGTTGAAATTGAAGGGAAAATGCGAAAGTGCAATTTTACATACGTCATTTTGCTCTACGTTAGATTTCCAAATTTTCAATCTCAGCTAATGTTGATCTACGTTAGTTTTCTGATTTCAGTTTTTGGAATGCTTGCGATTTCAGATTTTTTACATCTGTCATTTTGCTCTACGTTAGATTTCCGATTTTCAATTTTGGCTAATTTTGCTCTATGTTGGATGTCAGTTTTCAGTTTTTGGAATGCTCCATTTCAGACTTTTGCATTTGTCATTTTGCTCTATGTTAGATTTTCCAAATTTCAATTTTGGCTGATTTTGCTCTACGTTAGATTTCAGGTTTCAGTTTTTTGAATGCTTGATTTCAGATTTTACAAACCAATTTCAGATTTTTATATGTGTCATTTTGCTCCACATTAGATTTCCGATTTTCAGTTTTGGCTGATTTTGCTCTACGGTGGATTTCAGATTTCAGTTTTGGAATGCTTGATTTCAGATTCTGCTATTGTCATTTTGCTCTACGTTAGATTTCCAAATTTCATCGGTCGATATGCAGCCGATATATCAGCCGATATGCACCCTATATATCAGCCGATATGCATCCCATACATCAGCCCATATATCAACCGATATGCACCCTATATACCAGCCGATATATCAGCCGATATGCAGCCCATATATCAGCCGATATGCAGCCCATATATCAGAAGAGTTGCGGAAGACACTCAGAAGACGTTCAGAAGGCGCGCGGAAGACACGCAGAAGACATCTCCCCGACATCTTACCGACGTCTTCTTAGATGTGCTTGCGGAAGATACCCTAGATATCTTCTGTACATCTTCCGGACATCTTCGGGGAAGACATGTCTTCCTGAACCCAGAAGAGGTGCGGAAGACACGCGGAAGACACGCGGAAGACAGTTCCCGACATCTTCCGGACGTCTTCTTGACTGTGCTTGCGGAAGATACCCCAGATACCTTCTGTGCATCTTCCAGACGTCGTTGAGGAAGACATGTCTTCTGGAGATCTTCTACTTTGGGAAGACACGCCGACGTTCCACCGAATGTCTTCTGAGTCCTCTTCTAAATTTAGGTAGACATTAGAAGACGCGTAGAAGACCCTCAAAAAAGTAAGGAAGACGCCTAGAAGAGGACTCAGAAGACATTCGGTGGAACGTCGGCGTGTCTTCTACAAGTTTCTGATTTCCAGAAGACATGTCTTCCTCAAAGACATCTCTGGAGGGTAACAAGATGCACAAAAGGTATCTGGGGTGTCTTCCGTATGTTTTTTTTTTGTTTTTATGCTTTTTTTTTGGAAAAAGCTTTAAAAAATCGCGAAAAAACAAAAAAAAAACATATAAGGTGCACAATATTGGGCATAATTGTATGGTGTAGGTAGAAGTGCAAAAAAACAAGTGGTTTGTTCGGGAGAGGGGCAAACGTACCAAGTTACTAAGTTAAAACGGCCGACGAATTTGGTAGAAGAAACTGCTCTTGTTTTAGAGCACCATCCCTCCTAGCAACGGTCGAACAGTCGATCACGCGCGCAGTGAGTCGCGTGAGACGTGATGACTGCACGATACCGCGGATAGCAAACCCGGAAAATCTGCCAGCGCTGCGCTGCGCTGGTGTGGCGCTGGCGTGTGGTCGCGGTCGTGGTCAGGCGTCATCGTCAGCTAGCATTAGCATCGCATCGCATCGCATCGCATCGTCAGGCCCAGCGCAGGGGAGTGAGCACGAGCACCGCACCGCACATCGACATGACCGTTCGAGTTTGAATTTTATTTAACGTTGAAGTGAAATTTGCATCTACCACTTTTACACCTGCATCCAACTCAATTCCACCGCAGCCTCGTTTTCCGCGGACTGCTGCTGGGTGAAGTGGTCCTTTTAAAATAGTTCGTCTAACAGAAAAACGTTGCACAACGCAATACTTCAATAGTGATTGCGGGTGCTTTTCGTGCCTTGGTTTTTTTACGCGCACTTCGGCGTGCTTAGCGTCTAATTGAGGTGTGAACGAGACATGTGTTCTCGCTCGTCCTTTGGACGAGATGATGTTGGTTCGATTCCAACTCACACCACTAGGCCTTTTTGTTTTCCTTCGGTAATCTTGTATTTCGTCTCGTACTATTTTTGTGCTTTACTAACCTTTGGTTTTGCGTTGCGCTTTGTTTTTCAGAACGGCTGAAAATGACCTAGTCCAAAAGGTAAATTTTCAGCCCAACCTCAACACCACAAGTAAAGGTATTTGGAGGAGATGAAAGGAGGCCAGGAAAATTAAAAGGGAACAGGATGTGGGCGGGGAGAGGAGGTGTGATCGACAAAGGAAGCGATCGAGCGAGTGTGTGCGATCCCGCAGATGACATAGGAGTAAAGGAGCGGGGAAGGGGAAGGGGGAGAAAGGAATCTGCTGTAAAATCAATCCGAGAGCCAAAGAAAAAGCAGGCGACAATAATTAATAAAATAATGAAAAATGATTAATAAATAGTAAAAAATAAAAAATGAACAGTAAATAGTGTCGTACCGGGAGTCCGTAGTCGCGGGGGCTAGGAGCCACCCGTAACTGAAGCCCACCCCCCGGTGATTAAAAAGGAAAGAAAACCAAGGGGGGGAAAAAGAGGAGAAAAAGAATCAAAGGGGGGTGGGCGTTCCACGTTAAGTTGAAATTACATAGTTAACAAATAACATCAGTACATCGCAAAATGCTCAAAGCGACCTCTGCTGTAAAATGGGACAGTGACACTGCGAGTATCATACGTATGCCGTATGCGAGAGGTGAATCTGTCATCGCCTCCCGCGGCGACCTACTCGCCTCCCCCGACGGCATGCTCGCCTCGTGGGGGTCGCGCTTATCGCACTCCGAGCATCGCTCCTCCCTCTCGCATCCTGCGACACGGCCTGGATGCCGAGAGCCTGCGAGCCTGCCGAGTCCAACGCCTCGGCCGATGGCCCGACCACGCCTCGCCTATCATGGGTCCCTCGCCTCCCGCGGCGACCTGCTCGCCTTCCTCTACGGTTCGCTCGCCTCGTGGGTGTCGCGCTTGCCGCAACCCGGGTATCATGCCACCTCCTCGCATCCGGCGAAGCGGCCTCAACGCCGAGAGCCTGCGAGCCTGTCGAGTCCAACGCCTCGGCCGATGGCTCGACCACGCCTCGCCTACCACGGGCTCCTCGCCTCCCGCGGCGACCTGCTCGCCTCCCTCTACGGCTCGCTCGCCTCGTGAGTGCTGCGCCTGCCGCATCAGGGACACCGCACCACTTCCCCGCATCGGGCGACGCGGCCACAACGTCGAGAGCCTGCGAGCCTAACAGGTCCGTGTGGCTAGGGGGTAGCCGTGCGCCCTCTCGGAGCAACGCCTCCGCCTCGCCGCCAGGAAGCGGCAGTGGCACCTCATCGGGCAGCACCTCGGCAGTGCCACTGACAAACATATTCTCAATGTTTGATACACGACAAGAGATGATTTGTTTGTGTGGAAGGCTAAGATGCTTTGGAGACTAAAATTGCTTTAACAATATTACTTTTCAATCAAGAATCTAATCATAAGGAGGGCCACGCGTATTATTATCCTAACTAGCTAAGTGTCTAGAACTACTTCCCATTCATGTTCTAAACAACTAGTCCAATTACCTAGACACGATGTTCAACTAACATGCACACATGGCATAGGTCTTGGACCACGCAAAAACATGGGTTTTCCACTCGCTCGTTTTTAACCGATCTGAAAAACAACGCACACCAAAATACCAACACTTAGTAGAGTGAAAACACACAATGAATACAAGCACAAATTCCTCGGTGCATTCTTTGTTCTGCATCCTCTCTCGTCCTGCCCTTTGATCACTCTGCTCACCGGTGCTTCCGCTCCACCTCGACGCCGCGCCCTCGCACTCCAACGCTCCGACGCGCCTCGCTCGTGCTCCTGCCTGTTTGCTTCGTACCTGCTCCCAACTTGAACGGTACGCTCTTCACTCCCTTTTGCCCTCTCACACACACTGACACTGCATGCACCCTAGGCATACGAACCGGCATATAGAGCACTGAGAGTCACAGCCCACAGTGCCACGGGGCCCGGGCAGCATGCACTCCTTCTTCCCCTCAATTCTCCCTGCCTGATTCTCTTTGCCCTCAATTCTCCCTGCCTGATTCTCTTTGCCCTACTCTCCCTGCTTGGTCCGTCAGGTCTCCTGCTTGATCCGTCATCGTCGGTCGGTTTAGAGCTTGGCGTTATGTCCGGGGAGCCTAGTGCGAGCTGGGAAACCTTGGTGATCACGTGCACCGTGCCTTGGTTTCCCCTGTAATTCTTTGTGGCTTTCACTCGTCTAGGTCCGAGCACCCCTGCTGGAGCCTCCGATCCCAGCACACTATTCACGGGGACGCACGGTGCAGTGTCGAGAGTCAGAATCGACTTCCCCAACCGGCTTTGGGCTTAGGGTCGCTGTCGTTCCCTTGTTCCTTGTCTCCCTGCCTTCCTTCTTGCCCTTAACTCTTCACCCTGCTTGATACTGATCTCTCTCTTCCCTCTCTCCCTGTTTTGATATCTGATCCTCTGGTTTTGATCTTTGATCTTTGTGCTAGGTTAGGTGGGCGAGAGTCTCCCTCCTCCCCTCTCTCTTCGGCTTCTGACCGTCAGCGACGCCTCGGCACTCGTTGGCTGGGCCCTCTGCACGTGAGCCTGCATTTAGATATTCGAGGGTTTTCGTTCACCCTCGTTTTTGCATTCTGCGCGAGGCGTTTCATTCCTGATATTCGCATCACACCCTGGTTGCCACCTGCCTCTTGCACACGTATCTTACACCTGCTTTGCTTCCTTCATACATCGCGTTCACTTGCCTCTTGCTTCTTTGGCCTGACCTGTCCTTCTTGTCTTCGCGTACCTTGCTTGATTGTTCTTGCTTCTCCCTGTCGCTTTTCCTACCTTCTACTTGGCCTTCCTTCTCTCTACTCTTTCTTCCTTGCGCTTCCTCACCTCTCCTGAGCCTTCACCTTCCCTCACGCCCTCTCATCTCGCCTTCCCTCGCGCCCCCTCATTTCACCCTCTCCCTGGCTTCTACCTCTCTTTCCTTTTCCCCACCTGACACCTTCCCTTCCCCCCTTGGCTCATGCGTTCTCGACTTGGTTCCTCACACCTTGACTCTTCCCTTCCTCGCCTGTCGCGACCCTCTCGCTCCGTCGGTCTCCTCCTTTTCTCTCGCAGGTCGCTGACGGTTTGTTTACCTTCGCCCCTTTCGCCACTGACTTCTCTCCCACGCGTCGCCTCCCATGGGATATCTTGTTTTATCCTCGCTCCCACGGCGTGTCGCACGCTCTCCCACGTCGCGCTCACTTTGCCTTCGCCCCTCGCATCTCGACTGCGTCTCCACCAGCTGCAGCGGTCCCTTCGCCTCTTCCTCTCGCATCGCGTCGTTCTCGTGACCGGTTCCTTCGCCTTTTTGTTCGTTGTGCGCATCTCGCTTCTTCTCACACAGGTTCCCGACGCTGACTATTAGCCCTCAGCTTTTCTCCACGTCATCGCGACCCTCTTGCTCCATCGGGTTTCTTCTTTTTTCTCTCGCAGGTCGTTGACGGTTAGTTCGCTTTCGCCCCTTCACCGTCGGCTTCTCTTCCGTGGAACATCTCGTTTCTCCTCGCTCCCACGGCATGTCGCACGCTCTCCCATGTCGCGCTCACTTTGCTCTCGCCCCTCGCATTTCGTTTTGCGTCTCCACCAGCTGCAGCGGTCCCGTCGCCTCTTCCTTACGCATCGCGTCGTTCTCGTGACTGGTTCCTTCGCCTTTTGCTCGTTGTGCGCATCTCGCTCTTTCTCACACAGGTTCCCGACGCCGACTTTCAGCTCTCAGCCTTTCTCCACGTCATCGCGACCCTCTTGCTCCATCGGGTTTCTTCTTTTTTCTCTCGCAGGTCGTTGACGGTTCGTTCGCTTTCGCCCCTTCACCGTTGGCTTCTCTTCCGTGGAACATCTCGTCTCTCCTCGCTCCCACGGCATGTCGCACGCTCTCCCATGTCGCGCTCACTTTGCTCTCGCCCCTCGCATCTGGGGGCAGGCGCTGTTAGCGCTGGTAGCGCCTTTGCCGACGGGCGCGTCTCTGGGTACTACCGCTGGTGGTGCGGGAGCCTTAAAAAGCGGAGCTGCTGCGGCGTCGGCAGGAGGTGGTGCACTCGTTTCATCTGGTGCGGCTGCGGGTGGAGGCTCAGGTGGCGGTGCTCCTGCTGGGGCAACTGGAGGCACGATGATTGCTGGAGGTGGCCTTAGTGGGTGCGTCATTACGGGTGCAGCTGCGGCTGCATGCACGACGGCGATGGCTACGACGGTTGCGGGGAGTGGCTCCGGTGGCGGCGTCCCCGCACGGGCGGCCGGGGCCACGGGGAGTTCGGGCACCGGGACCGTCGCGCCTGCGACGGCGGTCGACCCGAACGCGATAGCGGCTGCTATCGCAAGTGCACTACATGGGAGGCTGGATGCATTGGGGGAGCGCTTGAGCTCGTTGGAGGCTCAGCGGTCGACAGCTGGTGGCCGTTCGGGTGCGGTGCTGGGTGGGGCTGACCCGGCGGAGGCGGTGCAGCTGAGATGTGCGATCCGAGACTCAGTGGCTACCACGGAGGAGTGGGACATTTCGCGTTGTGTGCGGGCGTGTGCGGACATTGTCCACGAGGCTGCGAAGCTCCGTCCACAGTTAACGTCGCTGAGAGATGTCCATCTTTTTGGTAAGTCCCCCATGAAGACCCTGGAGGCTCATGCATTCGAGCCATTGGTGTACGAATCGTGCTGCCGGAGCTGGGGGCGGAGGAATGTGAACTCGACGAGCTCCTGGCTGGGCGCGAGGCTACGGTGGAGCACTGGCGCGCGTTTGTGCATCTTCTGCAGGCTCAGGTTGGCGAGTTCCAACGTTTCGTTAAGGCGCATGTCCCGACGTTTCCCATCATGGACGTCATGGTGGCGTCGTTCTTCAAGAAGCGTAAGAGGGTGACGTTTGAAGGCGACGAGGAGGAGGCCAGAGCTGCGGGTGGGGGACACGGCTTGCTTCCGCCTTTGGATGCGGCCCGCAGGAATCGTCTGGCGACGTTGGGAGCGGGCTTCAGAACGGTGAATGAAGAGCAGCTGGCGAGGGCACTACGTAGCGACCTTGCTCCGGAAGATGTCGCCATACCCCCAGGTGCGGGCTCCCCACTCACTGCCGTACCGAGTCGGGGGCCCTTGGCAAGGATCGATCTGCTTGTGTCGCCGATGCAGCGCCTTCAGCAGGAGGACGATGGCCGCTTGAAGATGAAGGACGGCGAGCTTACCGTGATGCCCAAGAAAAAGAAGTGCAAGGACTTCGACGAATGGGAGCGGGGGTTATTGCGTATTTTATGCGAGGCGCCGGTGGATGCCAGGGAGGACTTGGCGGACTTCATGGCGTGGGCAAGGACGATCGCTGCGGAGTTTTCGTTCTTTCACTTCAACGAATTCTACGAGCATTTGGTGCGGCAGGTGCAGAGGTCCACGACGGGCATCTTCTTGTATGGGTACGGCTGTGGCTGGCGGGTGTACCGGCAGCAACATGGCTTGCAGGAGAAGGGGGCGAAGCCGAAGGCGCCGCTTGGTAGGTACTCATGGCGGTGGGATGCGGAGAAGCAGCCGAGGCCGACTGCCCCAGAGGATGCTGGTGGAGGCAAGTGCAAGGGCTCTGGGGGTCGTGGCAGGGGGGCACATGGTGGCGGCCGCGGCCGTGGACGCGTGTCGGACGCGTGCTACGGGCACAACGAGGGCAACTGCAGGCATCAGCCGAACTGCCTCTTCAGGCATGTTTGTAGCGCATGCGGTGCGGACGGGCATGTGAGGGGCGACCCCTCGTGCCCGGGCCTGTGAGGTGAGGGGCCGATCCCGGCGGTAGCTGTGCCGCTGGGGGAGCCGAAGAGCAGCAGTGAGGCCCCGGTGGGGGCGGACGGGGTTCCAGTGGTTGCGCCGGGCTCCATGGTGGAGTCCCAATCTCAAAAGGGACCTATACCACGCTCTCAGACGACTACGTTAGCTGCAGTGCTCTGGAATCGCTTTTTGACTCGCAACTTTTGTAAAACAATCTGCCCGAGACCATCAAGCTAGTGGAGACCAAGGCACATGCAGTGGTTGCCACAGCTGACAGAGTCCTCATCGCACAAAAGGAAAGTAAAATCACTGGACGCTCAGACACGACATGCGCGCGCGACAGGGACCACACGTAGTAGTGGGCCCAACGTCAAAAGAGTCCGATGCAAAAATCTTCGAGTAGCACAGAAGGCAAGAGAATTTTCGGGGGATAAGGGCCCAGTGGCAAAAGATATTCACATGCCTCCTGCAGCGACTGAAACGAAGGCCCTCAGCGTCAGTGTGCAAGTGAAATCCAAGGGAACTCGTGGCAAAGCATAAAAAACGCCACAGACACCTGGGGAATCCTCGCCCGGTACAAATGTTGCACCTCGATCCACGGGACAGAAGTTTGCAAAAAACAGCACAGGGGAGAGGGGTAATCGCAACGAGCCCAAGGGTCGAAGATCCATATCGTGGAATGAGGGAGCCACATGCAAACGCTCTAAATCACAACCAGCGGCGGCATCGCCCAAGGAAGGAGCACAACAACGTTCGTGCTCCCTGAGCCGTGAGGGGCGAGAATTGTTCAAAGTTGAAAAAGGATAGCCTTTCAATCTAAGTGGAGACGCTCAAATCAGACAGCACGTATTGCCCTCGATCGAAGCAGGCTATTGTGAAAATCGGAGGGCTTCAGCAGAGAAGAATGAATCACGTGCTGCCGACCTAGAGCTCAAGCCGCTTTTTCCTGAAAAGGTTTTTTCTCAGCGGCGGAATCTCTGTTGTTTTATGCGGTGAAAAATGTGGGGCCGCGGGATACGGCTTGCCCGAAGATCCTATGAACTCGATCCTTAACCGGGTGGGGCAACTCCTTCCTGTAACTGAAGTCGGGGTTGAGACTCTCGTAGACTGCCTAGGATCCCACACAACCTAGAGACCACTTGCAAGCCGATTCCTCGTCGTAGAATACTGGCCAAGCCCTGACCTGTTTAAAGCTCATCCGCACCGCATCCGAATAATATACTGTGCCGCGGCGGATCGGATAACTGTCTAGCCTTAGCCGTCGGCTTCAGGGGGGGCCGCAACACAATCTTGCCGACCGGGTTTCCTGCTTTGCATAATTGTGCAGTACTGAATCGGACAACTTAATAGTGGTAATAGGTAGAAAGGGCACGGCGCCCTGTAATAGCCCACTCAACTTATGATTGAGACTCTTTTTCTTTTCTTTGCATAGGCTCAAAGACAGGAAAATGGCATTGCAGGTATGTAATGGATGACGCACACAATGCAGGTCACGGAGAAATATCTCAGTCTTTATGAACACATATGCATCACGCAACATTCTTTGATTAGACTACTAATTTGTTCGGTCTTCATTTCCTAACTATGCCTTTTACATGAACTGCAGAAGGAACTGGTTGAAAGGTAGCTTGTCGGGAAAAGGATGCAGACAAATGCGAAAATGCGAGTGGCGCCAGTGACTGCTCTAGTGGTTCACACACCGACTGCCCTCCTATTCACCGTTCACTGCTGATTTTTTCGTCTTCAGTTACCGATGCATCTCCAAAAGTCACCGATATCACGGAGGAAGTCGGATGACAAACTTCCGTGCTTGCTCCGTGCATCACGCACTGTGCTATCTGCGCCATGTTGAGGACTAAGCAACGTCCTTGCCCCTTTGTCGGGCACAAAGCGGGCGTTCAACTGTGGAGCCTCGTGGATTCACAGCCAGGGCATGAGCTCGGCACGCCGTGCCTCAAACTGTGAAATAAGGTCATCCTGCTGCATCGTGAGACCGATGTCATCCAGGCCGTTAATCAGACAGTGCTTTCGGAATTCGTTCACCTCAAATGAAATCTCCTCCCCACCTTCTCGCACAATCTTGTTCTCCTCGAGGTTGATCTCAATTTCCAACCCTTTGCGTGCGTCGTCCATCAACGCCGCCACCTATACCCCCCATGAGTTGCCTCCTAAGTTGGATTGGTGCCCGCTGGATCCGCAGAGACAAAAATCCACTCACCGCGTCCGAAGACTGCCGAGATTGTCCATACGCACAGCTTTCTCTCTCCCCCGCCATCCCCCCACAAATAGTACCCTCCTGTAGAATGATGACACCCTTTAGAGTGACAAGCTTTAGTCATATGGTCTCTGAAGGTCATCCTGCGCAGGTGCCCATCATAAGTCACACCTCTGAGGGAGACAGGAGCAAATGCCGGTCATGTTAAACTGCACATTTGTTCACCTCCGTTTCGCCTTGCCATTTTTTGGCTCGGCAATCTATCAATATTTTCTTCCCTCACGCGTCGACCCTCCCTCAGATCAGATAATCAACGGTGCATACCTCATCCTTGGGCAGCTTAATGGGCAGCATTCCATTCTTAAAGCAGTTGTTATAGAAGATGTCAGCGAACGAGGTTGAGATGACGCACTGTATTCCAAAGTCCTGCGCGGGGCGGGAAGGGCGCGCACCGGTGGCCAAGTCAGCAGGGAACACTCAGAAGAGGCAGCTTGACGGGCCCAGACTGGAGGCTTGCCTTCCTCCAAGGACCTCGTGAGACGGAGGGCCATGGCGTGGGCTCTCAACACCGGTGCAGCCTATGACTGGTCTCTGGAGGGTCATCACTGAGGGTCATCACTCTATGGCGCTGGCGCATGCTACGCCCTTCTGGACCACATATATGGAATGCAGCGATGATCCACCAACAATGTGGCGATACACTCCTCTTGACGATTGCATCAGCCGGCCATGAATGACCCTCGGGTGGTGATACATTCCTCTTGGCTGCCGCATTGGGCGGCCATGAATCACCCTTGGGGGGTGATGGTTAATGCCCAGGCCACTGCGCTCCTGGTGCCTCACCGGACTGCGCTCCTGGTGCCTCACCGGACTGCGCTCCTGGTGCCTCACCGGACTGCGCTCCTGGTGCCTCACCGGACTGCGCTCCTGGTGCCTCACCGGACTGCGCTCCTGGTGCCTCACCGGACTGCGCTCCTGGTGCCTCACCGGACTGCGCTCCTGGTGCCTCACCGGACTGCGCTCCTGGTGCCTCACCGGACTGCGCTCCTGGTGCCTCACTGGACTGCGCTCCTGGTGCCTCACTGACTGCGCTCCTGGTGCCTCACTGGACTGCGCTCCTGGTGCCTCACTGCACTGCGCTCCTGGTGCCTCACTGGACTGGAGCAAGTAGATTTCCAGCGCTAGCTACGTGTCGCAGTGCAGCCTGAGAGTGGAGCAGCGGAGGGGGAAGACCTGGATGGCCCACGGCGCATGTTCACGGGAGGACCCGCAGCCGAAGTTGTCGCCAGCCACGAGGATTTTACTCGTGCGGTAAGGCTCTTGGTTCAGCACGAAGTCAGGGTTCTCGTTGCCTGCGCACCGGCACGCCTCCCCACCGCACGCTTGCCCCTCACCACTACACAAGAGGGCAGCTAAAAAGGGCGGCGATGGCCAGGGGGGGGCGCGAATGAGTGCATAGACGAGGCCGTGGCACAGGGCTGCACGGCCACAACAGGCGAAATGGTGCGTGCACAGAGAGAGGACGGAGCATTGCAATGCCCAATCCCCGATGAGACCAATCTTTAAAACATCGGCCGCAAGCGCACAGCGCCGTCAGTGCATCGCGCGCAGCCCTCCAGAGGCACTGCATCCGGCCCCGCCGCCGAGGGCTGTAGCACTGCTCAAGCCACGTAAGCCACGTGAGCCCATATCCCTGGACATCCTGCCCGCCTCCGCAGCCATTGCTCGTGCCCCGGGGTGTGGCACGTAGTGCAGGTGCTGGACGATGCCGGGAAGCACCCATTGCTGCCGCCCGTTTCTGCATGAGGGCACTGCCAGGAACACTGACAGTCTTATTCGCTGGCATCTTTGAAATGCGAAAGAGGGTTGGCCAGGGCCAGGGCAGGAGGATGGCGGGGGGTATAAGGGGAGGGAAAGGGTGGTACCGTCTGGGGTATAGCGGAGCTCATAGAATGCGGAGACACCGAGGCCAGTCCGCTTGATGGTCTTGAGGAACTGCTTGGGGATGATCATGTCCGTGTCCACGTTCATGATGTCCAGAGGCGCTGCAATGCTCCGCAACTTCGTGAACTTTGCCATGCCTGCGCCAAGCCATCCCTCACCCCCACCCCCCTTCGTCGACACCAGGCCGCACTGAGAGGCATCACACGGGCACCGTCGATGTGACAACAGGGTGGGGCATGTGGGGCCGTGAGTAGATGCCAAACCCACCTTCAGAGGCGCCTGCAGTGGCGCTCTGCTCCTTGGTGGCGGCAGCGGCGGGGGTGAAGGTGAGTCCCGCTGTGAAGGCGCCCGCGGTTGGGGGGGTGGGAAGTTCCGCGACGGTGGCGTCGCGGATGTCAGCAAGAGTGCCTTGGATGGCAGCGAGGGCGGCCATAGCCGGGCTCATCAAGTGTGTGCGCCCGCCCGTGCCCTGGCGTCCCTCGAAGTTACGATTAGACGTCGAGGCACACCGCTCGCCTGCACCCCAGAGTCTCGCCCTCCCTTACATCACACTGCTCGGGGCGAGAAGTCCACGTGGAACCTGAATGAGGGATAAAATAGCGCATCTGGGTGAAAGCTCCACGTGGCGTCAGCACAGGTCTGGGACGAGATGGCATAGAACCGATCCACATGGCAGCAAGAAAGGGGTGCAGGACGTAATGAGAAAGAATCAACGCAGATGGCAGGCGGACAGGGGTGTTGGGTGAGATGGAAAAGAACAGCTCAGCATGGTAACACGCTCCACCCTCACTTACACCTCCTCAAAGCCTTGGATGAGGGGCACCAGTGTTCCTGGTACAGGATGTCCTATCCAGATGTTCACATCTCCTAGACAGATTTTGATTGTAACGAGCACTGATCATGTCCTCAGCTGCAAGCCCTGTGATTGGCTAATATAATATGGGATTTTCTGGTCGCGTTTTGTGTTGTTCCATTGATATAATTACAAGAGCAGAATCCCCTCGTTCTGGCTACAACTGATATGGGCAACTTTGTATGAATGAGCTGAAAATTCTTGATACGACTTCAGTATAAGTAATTAAAAGCACTTTGTATGTACACATAACCTTCTCATTCATACAAAGTTGTGCACGCGAGTTGTTGCCTCGATGACAGCAATTCTGCTCCAAATATTATATGCGGAAAAGACAAAATTGCGCCCAAACTAGCATACACTCACGCTTACCTCTTGACCAATCACAGAGCCTTATTCATAATCGGACCCATCATTCACCCAAAAGCAGAATCGTTTGTGATGCTGTATCGAATTACTGTATCAAAAGCAGTATCAGTGCACCAATGGGGCAAATATCCCCACGAGATACAGCACTAAGCGTTCCGTCTGAATGAGTGGTCGCAGCACCCATGAATGCTGACACGTGCCTGAAGGCGCAAAGTGTTGAGACGCAGGTGGGGAGCCCTGGAGCTTCATGAGCAGGGTGTAGTAAGCGCGAAAGGAGGGTGCACTCGGCAACAGTGTGCGCACAGCGCTGGGAGGTGCACCTGGCAAAAGCTTGTCCGGGTTCATGGCGAGGCACATGGAGCAGCCAGGCTCGCGCCAGTCAAAGCCAGCCTCCATGAGAATCTGACCCCTCTCCCATCCACCCTTCCCATCACCCAGCCCCGAGAACGGCCGCAATGGTCATAACCTACATACTGACATACTGTGACCGCTGTGGATCAAGGCCACGAGTTGGTGTGGAGGATGTGGTGTGGAGCGAGGGGCGTTTAAACTCACCGTGTGCAGGCCCTCCTCCTCGGCCTGAGCTTTAACAAGGCCAGATCCGGGCACCACCATGGCATATACTCCATCTGCCACCTTGCCTCCGCTGGCAACTGCAGCAGCGGCACGCATGTCCTCGATTCTGGCATTTGTGCACGACCCAATGAACACCTGTGTCCCGCTCCCCAACAGTTATGAAACCCTCAGGCAAAATTAAAAGCTTGCTGCGATCCCCTTCACACTTTAACTCCCCCCCCTGTCATACCCAAACAGAAGATCCCGCTCTGTTCCCACATGGCAGGTTCCTGTAGCTCCTCTAATACCTGATCAAGACGTATTTCCTGTCCCCAACAGCTCCATCCCCAGTTCCCCACAAACATGGCTGCTGTTCCCCACTCGGCTGCCTCTTTCGTGCCGTGGACCAGACATACCACCCCCCACAGTCCGTCGTGCGAGCTCGTATCTGTGGCTCGTCCTGTGCATCAAACAGTCATCAAAGCCTTTCTGTGAGAGGGGCCAGGACATTTCCTCTGTCATGCTGTGGATGTGGGAGGCGAGGGATGCCCCACACCTTGTCGACAGGGATGCCAGAAATGGGATCATTGGCGCTGAGCCCCATGTAGTTCAGGGCCCGCTCCATTGCAGCCCGCCTCTGTGGATCCGCCTCTGCTGCTGGGTCTGGCACCAAGCCAGTGACCGGCGCCACGTCCTGGGTCGCAAACAACCCCCTCCGCTGGTGTCATGTGGCCGCGGGCGCGTTGCACCCTGCAAGCGCCTTATGGCTGTTCTGGTGGCAAGGATAACGGGGGGCACAGGAGCAGCTGCGGCCGGTCACAAGCAGCAAGATGCGCCAGGTGTTGCACACGTGGTGGCTAATACCTCTCACATGTGGCAGAGAGAGGGAATTTCCTGCTGCCCAATGTGGCACACATGGCGGGCATCACCTGTGGGCTAGTGCCCCAAGTCACAGTTGGGGGAACGTCGGGCCCATTGACCACCACCTCAGTGTCAAATCTGCCACGAGTCACCCTCACAACTGCCCGTCACTTCCTCAGTGTCATGCCACGAATCACCCTCACAACTGCCCGTCACTTCCTCAGTGTCAAGC
>LGRX02028824.1:0-31982 GCA_001247695.2 Cymbomonas tetramitiformis | reverse complement strand
GGTGGCCCTCCGATTGTGCCATGAGTTTACTTGGTCGCGGGGGTTCCCCTCCGATTGTGCCACAAGCTTGCTTGGCTGTTGCCTGGGCGTGCTGCTGCAATCTGGCAGGTTTCCGAGCAGTGCTGGTCTCAGTTTCAATCTGGCAGGTACCCGAGCAGTGCTGGTGTGCCAGGACAGCCTCTGAGCGGTCAACGAGGAGGGCATCTACCGGCACGCATGCCCTCGCTGGGGGTTGCCTGACACTACGCATAGATCGGCATCCAGCTGCTGCGGACACGGGGCTGCCTACTGCTCTGCCGGGTGGGCAGTGAGCTCCTGGGGCGCGGCCCGGAGGGGGTCGTCACAGGTCCGAGTGGCAACGCGGGACATGTACGTGGACACGGCCGGCTGGAACCAGGAGGATCTCCAGGGGCTCATGTTCCGGGCAGGCTACGTGGCGGGGCAGGTGCCTGGGCATGTTGCACCTGGGGTGGTGCCGCTGCCGAACGTGGCCCGTTTCCGTGACTCGAGCTGCCCCCCAGGCATGACCTATGACGCTGCGCCTGCTTTACAGCGCTGCGTTGCCTGCGAGGCGCCGCAGTACTGCTCCCACTCCTACCACGTGGCATGCGTCGACAGTCCCGAAGTGTCCAAGGCGATGGAGTGCTTCGGGAACCACATCGAGGTGCGCTCCACTGGAACCAGCTCCCTTCCTGGACTGAGCGGAGTGGGAGAAGCTGCTCGGAAGCTGTCTTGCTAAGGCGGCTCGAGCGGTTTAGGGACGCTCTGCGGGGGGCAGTCCTCTCTTGTAGGATGGCCGGGGGGGCAGCGCAAGGCTGGGTCATGGGATCGGAATGACGAGTGAGGGGTTTGGGCGAGAGGGCGGGGATGATGAGCAGGCTAAGGAGGGCTATTGGATAGACAAGGTTGGCGTTGAGATGGTAGGGCCCGCGTCATCTCCTGTCGTCCCCGCCCGTGTGCGCGACGCACGGGTCGAGCAGCCCATCCCGAAGCCGCCTGCTGTAGCTGGCAGCAGCGCCGCGCCACAGGACCTGCTCAGCAGCTGCAGCAGACACCCAGCTGACCGGAGAGCACAGCAATGTGAGCTCGGCAGGCGGAGCCCTTGCATCTGACCAGGAAGCGTGACCGTGGTCATCAATGGAGGGGAGCACCGTGTGATGTGGCGCACTGCTTTCACTCGCGTGTTTTTACCTTAAACCAACTTGGGCCTGTGGGTCCGATCAATGTCGCCGCCGCTGCAAGCAGCTTCGGTTTGACGCTCAGACCATGATGACGAGAGGGGTGGGGAGGAAGAGAGAGAGAGAGAGGTTCTCGCAGCTCTCCACCTCCCACACACGAGGCTGTGAGAGGCGGGGGCTGTGAGTGCAAATCGCATCAGCGTCTACCCTCCCTCCACATGACTGCAGCTCGTGAGTGATGTGAGGGCTGGCAGACGTTCTTGGAGAAGAAGGAGTCCGTGGAAGCGCACGACTTGGAGAAATATATTTCCAAGTGCCGCTATGAGAAGTGCGTGGTGTGGACTCGCAACAACGGGTGCCAGCTAGGCCACGAGGTGTCCCCCCCCACCTCCCCCCGGCGCCATCCCCCAGGCGCGGCTCTCTCAAATCCGGTGCCTGAACTGCGGATGGTTCCCCGCGTCCCCGCCTGTCATCCCCGCCTGTCATCGCGTCCTCCGCGCTGAAGCGCGGCGCCCCTCTGCACTCCTGGCAGCGCGTGCTGGGCGGATGAGACGGGCGCTCGAGCGCGGGCACAGGGAAGGCTGTGCTCGGAGTGCAGCGCCGGCTACTCCTTGACCTTCACGGGCTGCAAGGCGTGCACGGGGAAGGTGCGTAGCCCCTGTGTCGAGCCGCTGGTGAGATGATGGGCCGCGCCGCATGCAGGGTGGGCAGCAACCAATCGCAAGCCAAAGCTCCTCACACTGCCGTGTCCATAGACCGTATGGACAGGTGCCCTTCCTGAGTTTACCGGACCGCAGGGTGCTCCTCCGATTGTGCCACGAGTTTGCTGCTCGCTGCCCTCCGCACTGTGGCTCTGGCGTTGGGATGTAATCATTGCTCTTCAGACCCCTGATCAATGCTCTTCAGACCCCCGATCAATGCTCTTCAGACCCCCTGAGGCGCAGTGGAGCACCCGATGTACAGGAGGCATGGAAGCGCAGCGGCGTGATTGCTGTCTCGTGCATGTCGATGGTGGCGATGGCCTGCCTGCTGTACGTGGTCACCGGCAGCGTTGAAAATGGTGCGGAGGTGCATGCAAAAGCGGACATTCTCATCTTCTTCTTGCAGGCAAGAGCCGCCTCCCCGAGGGCCCCGGAGGGAGAAGAGGGGGGGGGCAAGGGAGAGAAGGAGGGCCCCAAGGGAGAGAAGGAGGGCTTCGGAGGGAGAGGAGGAGGGCTTCGGAGAGGAGGAGGGCTTCGGAGGGAGAGAAGGAGGGCTCCCTCGGGAGAGAAGGAGGGCTTCGGAGGGAGAGAAGGAGGGCCCCACGGAGAGAAGGAGGGCTTCGGAGGGAGAGGAGGGGGAGGCATTGCCAGGGGGTATGCAGCTCCTCCTTTGTGTGAGGTCTCATTTGGCCAGGTGGGCTGCGTCAAGTAGAAGCGGATATACCCAGAAATCAGCCACGATTGAGTGCCCGGGCCTGCTTCAGGGGCTGCTATGAAGTGCTCTTGCGCCCAGAAAGGGGGTGCACCCAACATGATACTCACGCCAGATATGTGAATCCTCGTATATGTTACAGTATGAGTGCAAACACGCATATGCCCAATGGCGCGCTTGTACTAGTATCAGCACGCATATGCGTGTTGAAACATGCATACCCGTGCGGCGCGCTCACACCGGAACACATAAAAGTATGGTAATATAGATATATCGCTCCCTCACACAAAGGCATGCGGCACTACACCACAATACCATGTGATGGCTTTTTCTTTGGTTTGGGGCTCAGGCCATAAGCTTCATAGCGGTGACACGAACCAAGTGGTTTGTGAAGCATCGTCTAGAAGAGCCTTTTGCCCGAAAGAAGTTGGCACAACACTTTCACTTTCATCATGTAACATAAATGAACCATAAAGCATTTGCTGTGCTTTGTATGCTTTTGTGCTATGCCAATGCCAACACAAAATACCCTGATAGCGTATTGCTTATATCATACAACTAAGACTAATGCAATTCTAATAGTCCACAACTATATAGTAACTAAAATGGTCGATCTTAAAAGCTCCACTGGACCAACATGAAATGCTGGGGAATCGCGGAAATGAACGTTCGAGCTATTGAATGCATGGTGTCACGACATGGTCTTACTCGTGACGTCGCGTCGTGAACTCGTGAGTGAGGTAGACGATGGCGATTCGTTTGCGATGACACTATCCAGACTCGCAACACGTTCGACGTTGACGATTCGTTTTCGTTTTATGCGATGAGCCGTCGCGTCGCGCCGCATCGGTTCTATATTTCGTTTTCCGATTTCTTTCTTCGCTTCGCTCGTCTGAGTGACAAACATATCGTGACGTACACGCGATGTATATACATGCACCAATCACAACGGCGTTTTGATAAGTTGATCGCCTCAGTAATTTGCCAAGGTCTATTCTTATAAAGAGCCGAGGGTCTTTCATTTCTTTCAGAGACCCTGGCATAAGTCTCTTGAACGCTTTGGCCGCATCTCCTAGCACTCTGCCGCTAGGAAGCGTGGTGGTGAATGCAAGTTCCGAACCTGAACAATAGTGGTGCATGCACTCCTTCAACGCGAATGGAATGAACTTGTACGCACGTGCCACGACCTGCAGGTGACCAGGTGAACTGCAAGCTTGAGTCGTGTGCTACACACGTGCACCGCACTTGTTGAGTCGTGTGCTACACACGTGCACCGCACTTGTTGGGTTGTGTGCTACACACGTGCACAGCAAGCCACAACGGTGCTTGAGGGGAAGGCCGGCGGTACATGTAGGAGGACATTCCAGAGGGGTGAGCGTGGGGGCGTGAGGGCGGGGAGGTGGATCTTGCCAGATCCGTAGGGTACAGAGAGAGAGAGATTCGAACCGGCAGTATTTCTTGGACTTGGTGACAGTATAAATGGCATGCATTGAGCGATCGCGGCCATTTGGAGCGAGAGGCGTGGCTGTTTCAGCGGCCTCACTTTGGGCTCTGCGGGCCTCGGTGCAGATCCTGTCGGTGATCCAGGAGAAGTCGAGCATGGACCTCTCGGGCGCCTTCCAGGTGCTCCGTCTGAATGTGCCAGAGGATGCCGGCGACGACGAAAACACGGACTGTCCTCTCGGTCCGATTGACACGTACTCCATCTTCTACTTCCGGCTCGCCATGGCGGCCACGCTGTGTGCTTCCGTAGCGCTGTTAGCTTTGGGGTGCTCGTTGACGCTCAGCACCTTCGGGGTGAGGGAGGTCCGCCGCCTCTGGCGATACATCAAAGAGGTGCCCTCGCCTGACCCCCCCTCCTGTTGGCCCTCGCAGCCGCCCGCTGCTCCTGTTCGTCCAATTTTGCTCGAGCCTTTCGGAGAGTTGACGAGCTGCCCTTCTGGGGGGAGGGCTCGGGCGAGACCCTGCCCCTCTCCTCGTCGTCCCTCGTGACCCGCGAAGAACAAGGTGCCTGCTGCCCAGCTGGTCTACACCAGCGCACTGATTTCTGCGGAGCTGGCCCGAATGTGTTCCGCTGCTCAGCCCCTGTCTCGACATGGTTGCGCCACTCTCGGGCGATGGACATGCGAGGGAAGCTGTGGGGAGGTTTGGCACAGGAACCGGTGTACCAGATCAAGAGGCTTTTATCGCTCTGTTTCCCCCCCCTCCGGGGCCGTCTATCCAGGCGAGCGCAGTCCCAGAGATTCAACAGCAACGCCATCAATCCCGCGCCGTCCAGCACAGGTGCGCTCAGCTGCGATGCTCGGATCCGCAGGCCGCTCGCGCCACCTCTTTTCAGCGCGGCTCGCTCAGCCGTGGCCGACTGAACGGCACACTCGCTGAACGCCCCTCAGGCTTGTTGGTCCCCTGCCTACTCGGTGGACTCGGCGTCAGCTTCTTTACGTCATACCGCGTGACTCGCTGCTCCTCTTTCTTGGAGCACCAGATGCCCACTCTTAGCCTTGCAAGCCAGCCACTTGTCCCTCCGCATCTGACCGCAAGATGCAGGGCCGCAGCCTCAGGCTGACTGCTGATTGGTGGTTGAGGTGGGTTGCAGACACACTCTTGATGAGCGTCTCGAACGTCATTGGGCAGGTGCAGGGCAAGCCCGGCGGCACGAGCATGCTGTTGTCCTCCAAGAGCTCCCGCGACCTCGACAGCGTCGAGCTGCATCAGCTGCGCAAGGCATTCTCCGCCGTGATGTCTGCGGATGGTGACTCACCCGAGCTCGCTTACCCGCGGCACCTGCGGCTGTGCTCAGCCGCATGTGCCGCGCGCGCCTCGGCCACCTGCTGGCGCGCTCCTCCTTCGCAGCAGCGGCCGATGCGCTTAGCAGCTTGGCATTCGTTCTCACATCCGCATGCTCAGTCATCCGCCTCGAAGCGGGCGCCCGGCGGCGGCTTTGAAGCCCGATTTCCAACGGCTTCTCCGCATGTGAGGGCGCATGCCACTCATCCCCACGATCGTGGGCGCATGCGGCTCATCCCCACGATCGATGCTGCGCGTCTAGGTCCACGCCTCCCCTGAACGCAGGAGGGCTCCAATCGCTCCTCCTCCGGTGGAAGTCTTCGCTGATTGAGGAGGCCAGGAGACACTCGCTGGTCGTTCGGAGCTAAACTAGAGTGCCGCCTCAGCTTCATTTCTCGCGAGGATCGGCGGTCGTTTGAGCGGTGGTCGTTTGCTGGGCGAGTTTGTGTGCGGGCGCTGAACCCCGCTGGGCTCAACGACTGAGAGCTGAGAGGCTCCGCTGTCCACACCACCTGTTGGGCGGTGTGTCACCGATGTGGCCGCGCTTCCGGCGAGAGGCCATGGGCTTGGCGTGGAACGCGCACTCTCCCGAGGAGGCAGATACGGCGGAACGGGCAGTGAGCAGGGGTGCCTCGGTAGGTTTGGATGGGGTAAAAGTACGCGTTGCGTGTGGCAGGCGGCCTCGGGCTCAGGCAAAGAGAGACGCGCTGCGCTCGGTAAACGCCTGGGCTGTCGTCTTGGAGGTGACTGCCAGTTGCCAACAGTGGAGGTGGTCGGGCGGGCGGCCTCAGTGGGAGACGATGAAAAAGAATTGGAGTCCCCCAATTCCATGATGGCCCTAAGCATGACTTCGAAGTGGACCGCGTGAGTGCCCCGCCTCTCCTCCCCTCACGGAGACCCCCCCCCTCAGCCCGCAATCCGCTCACGTGACCATGACACCTGCATGCGCCCCTTGTCGATGCCCTAGGACCCATCGGTGCTCCCACAGGGGGTGGAGCCGGTCCGATGCTCGGAGGAGCGTCTGCCACTGACGAAGATGCCGTGCGGAGGTGGTCAGAGCCCCGGCCGGCGTCCCAGCTTCCTGATCTGTGGCGCGCCAAGCTTTGTGCCCTCGCTGTACCGTGCAAGAAGAAGGTCTTACCATCAGCCCTCGACGTTTCAGCGGCTGATGTGGCGGAATGGGATTGGGTCGCGCAGACAAACTTCCCGCGGCACCGAAAAGGTCCCCGTGTGGCAAAAGACTCTCATTCACTTCCAAGTGCGTGGCCGCTCCATGGGCCGCCTCCACGTCAGCGCGCGTGCACCCTCAAGTACCGCTCAGGAGGCAAGAAACTGGTGTGTGGTGTACGGTGTATGGTGAATGGTGTGTAGGGGATGCTCTCAGAAGTCATGGGACATGGGGAGTCTGCGATTGAGGGAGGGCACAGTGAAACAGAGGGGCAGCACAGTGAAATGGGGGCTGGGGAGGCCGCGAAAGGAGGGTAGGCCAGGCTGCGAGCAGGGAGGGGGCCAGGTTGCAAGCAGGGAAGGGGGCCAGGCTGCGAGCAGGGAGGGGGCCAGGCTGCGAGCAGGGAGGGGGGCCAGGTTGCGAGCAGGGAGGGGGGAAGGCTGCGAGCAGGGAGGGGGCCAGGCTGCCAGCAGGGAGGGGCCAGGCTGCCAGCAGGAGGGGGCAGGCCCAGCAGGGAGGGGGCCAGGCTGCAGCAGGGGAGCCAGGCTGCGAGCAGGAGGGGAACCAGGCTGCGAGCAGGGAGGGGGGCTTGGCTGCGAGCAGGGAGGGGAGCCAGGCTGCGAGCAGGGAGGGGAGGCCGGGAGGGCAAGGCTGTTCGGAGAAGGTAAGGCAAAGGGGGAGTGGGATCGAGTGCGGCGTTGCAGGCCACATTCCCGTGCGTCATTGTGGCTACGTTGAGCGCCCTCCTCCTCCCCATCTTCTCGTGGTGCTTCGAGATGATCAACTGCAAGCAGATCTATGAGGTGTGCCTCCCCACCAGACCATCTCACTTGCGCCCCACTGGGGCACCGCCGGCCACCCCCCGGGCGCCTACCTCGTGTATGCACCTCACTTTGGTGCTGTTCTGGGTACCCCTGGGTACCCCCCCTTGCCACCTGTTCCTGTAGCCTGGCACAGGTGCAATCGTGCAGCGTCATAAACAGCTGGAGGGTGGCTTGAGTTGGCCCAGAATGGGGAAGAGGTGTGGGTGCTGATGGCTAACGAGTCCATCAACTGCTCATCTAATAGCTGGATCGTTTCCAAGGAGGACAACCGTCAGTTGCACTCGGGGCAGGTGCGCCCCGATCTGTGCTCTGGACACCCGCGCTGCACGTCCCTTTCCAACACAGCTGCAACCCACCTTTCCCCGTGGGGTCGATGTTTGGCTTATCTGTACCACATCGGACGGCTGTTGATGACGGTGGTCGTCCATCGGGCGGCTGTCGGTGACGGTGGTCGTCCATCGGGCGGCTGTCGGTGACGGTGGTCGTCCATCGGGCGGCTGTCGGCGACGTGGGCGTGGTCGGTGGTCCATCGGGCGGCTGTCGGTGACGGTGGTCGTCCCCTCTATGAGAGCAATAGACTTTCGTGACGGCGATGCTAGCCGCATCTGGCAGCAGGATCCACCGCTGCTAGAGCCTCCAAGCAATCCACGAAGGAGATGAATCAACCCCTTCGCACTTTTTTTCCTTTTCCCACCAAGACGCACCGCACCCTGCACCCGCCTGCTGATGCCGCCCGCACCCTGCACCTCCCGCTGATGCCGCACCGCACCCTGCACCCGCCCGCTGATGCCGCACCGTACCCTGCACCCGCCCGCTGATGCCGCCCGCACCCTGCACCCGCCCGCTGATGCTGCCCGCACCCTGCACCCGCCCGCTGATGCCGCCCGCACCCTGCACCCGCCCGCTGATGCTGCCCCCGCACCCGCCCGCTGATGCCGCCCGCACCCTGCACCCGCCCGCTGATGCCGCCCGCACCCTGCAGCCACCGGCCGCTGAATAGCACCTGCGGTGACTGAAATGTCCGTCCGGGATCTTCAGTGGACGGGCTGAAGGAGGGGTTGAATAAGCAGGTGGCAGCCTACGCGGTCCTGTCATGCCTCGTGCTGATATTTGCGTGCCTGCTGTGGGTGCTGCGGATTTGCGTGGAGGTGCGCCTCGTTCTGAAGCCCTGACCCCTACCTTTACCCCTCCCCCTACCCTCACTCACTCCCTCACTACACCTCACCCTACCCTCCCCTGCACCTGCCCTACCCTCCCTACCTCATCTGTATCCTCGCTGCTGAGCACAGCCTCGGCTTCGGTCTCATCGGAGCAGCCTAGCGACAGCTAACTGTAGCCACACGCTCGAGATCCAATCCCAAAGAATTCAACTCTTGGGTTGTATCTGGAGGGAGGGCGGCGGCGGTGCCTGCGCGAGGTGCCTCCAGTTCTGTGGGGAGCGGCAGAGGCTGCGCTGAGGGGGGCTGTGAGGGCCAAGCGGGGGCAGGCGAGACACAAGGCAGAGCAGGTGCAGGGACATCACTGGAACCTGATTGGTCCAGAGGTGCTGCGGTGGCACAAGATACAGCGTGCGTCCCACAGCAGGCCTTGTCGTCACCGCCCGCGCGCCAGCCTTTACCCGGGCGCGCACGCTGCTCCGCCGCCCCCATCACCGCTCTGGTGGGTTACACCCGCTGCATGGTGTCCAGGGGTGGCGCCTCCTCAGCGGCGCGTGGCGCCAACGAGAGGCAGTACCTACGAGACGGCGCCGGGGGGTGTTGCTTGCGCGTTTCGTGGGGATCATCGGCACTGCACGTTGAGAAATGATCTGACGCGCGGCCTCTTGCGCCGGGGCCGCCCCTGCACAGGTCAGTACGGCCAGCTGCTGCTGCAGTTCCGGGGCGAGATGATGCAGCTCGGGTACCCGATGATCACGATCCGCGCGTTGATTATATCGCTGAGCCTCACGGAGGTGGAGGACAACCACGTGTTCACCCTCCACGGGCTGATGCTGCTCTTCTGTGTGGGCCACTACACCGTGCGCCTCGCCGCGCCCTCTTGCTTCTCCCTTCCCCCTGCCGCGCGCCCTTCTCACCACACGATTGGGCCGAGTCCGTGTCAGCTCCTCGCGAGGGCTTCGCTTTCAGTCGCTCGGCCTTCTCCCGGGCGCGGCAGCGGCGATGGGGATCGCATGGCAGCCCTCGATTGACCACTGACGAGCCGCATTGACTGTTTCAGATGTGGCCCTATCGGTGCGAGTCGGACAATGTGCTGCAGGTGATGCGCCCGACCTGCTCATCCCATCTCTGAAACCATCCTAGCCCGCAGAGCCGTGACCTGGTGGCCTGGTGTGTGATGTGGTGACGTCGCATGCGACTTGAGCGCAACCTTGCGAGCGGTAGAGAGGGATGCGGCGCCACTGCTCACTGACCTCCGCTCTTATCCCCACGCGTGTGCAGCTGCTGGCGTATATCACGCTCGCAGCAATCTGTGGACTGGTATGTTGCGGCCCTCATCCTTCTTCACCCCACAGCCGCCATGCGCAGCACCCCTTTGCGTGTCGCGCTCGTGTTCTCCCGTGCTGGCCCCATCATCCCTATCCACTCACACCAAGATTGGCAGCACCGTGTGGCGAGGGGTCGTAGCAGGGAGGGGAGCCCGGCTTCATGTGCAAGCCCCCATTCAACATTGATGCACCCTCTGTGCGGATCACACCCAAAGCTCTGTCCGATTCTCCAGATTGAGGGTTTTACTCTTTGTATTTGACGAGGCTGAGGCATTTTGATTCGGGTGCACAGTCCATGGGCGAGTTCCCGACGAACCTGGTCAGCTCGAGGGAGCTCGAGGACACCCAGGTCATCACCTGCGCTGTCGCGGTGATGGTCTACCTGGCCGTGTTCATAAGCATCTATTTCATGTCCACTGATGTCAAGCTCTTCACCTCCACCGCCAACAAGTTATGCAAAGCCATGGCCGCCATTGGTGCTCCCCCTGTCTCCCCTCATCCCTTTTCTCCTGTCGTGCCCCACTACACACCTACAGCTCCCCATCCCCATGGCCCGATCTCTACGTATGACGTGTGATATGCCTCTTCAGGCATGACCTGTCATGCTGCCCACAAATAGCCGGCTCACAACCTTGCACATGCTCGCGTAGTGGGATGCCCGTTCTCAGTATTCGAAGACACCGGGCTGAGAGGCGCATTCGTTCCATTGGACGGAGGAGGTTGCACAAAATTCCGTGTTTGAGCCGTATATCTGTGTTGAACCCCTTTGGTGACAGGTATGATATCGCCGGACAAGACCCCATGCTTCGTCCGCAACGGTATCAGGCAAGGGTCCCTCAAGCCCCGCCTGCCTCACCGCGAGCAAGGGTCCCTCAAGCCTCGCCTGCCTCACCGGAGAGGGTGGGCCGATGGGGGAGACTGGGGAATGGGCGAGGCTGGGGAGCAGATACGAGGTGCACAAAGATCTGATTCAATCGAAGCTGGCGTACTCCATGCAGCTGGCCGCTGCGCTGCCCTGCCACAGCCGGCAGTTCTGCCGGGACGTGGTCATCACCTGGTCCCCCAACATTCGGGAGGTGCGACTCGCCGAAGTCAAGCCAGCTCAAGAGAAAGCACTGGCGCTGAGCGGCTGCATTGGGCGGGCAGCCGGCGGTGGGCAGTGCTCGCTTGCTCGTGGCATATGCCTCGGGGGAGCTGAGGGACACCCCTTGCAACATGGCGGTCATCATCAATATGACCGAAGTGATGAGTCGGGGATGCCTGCATTCGCTTATGTATGAACACGGGTGGCAGGTGTGTCTTCATTCTTGGTTTACACGAGAGGATGGTATTCCGCCAGCACAGCAGCATTTCATCGTGGGATATACCAGGGACGCGAGTGACGGGGGAGGTGTGGGGGCGTGGCGTGGGGGGCATCGGGGTTACGCAGTTGGAAGTGCAGAAGCTCTCGGTGCTGCCGCCGTACTGGTGGAGCTTGGCGAACGAGCAGGACTTCTTATTCGGGGAGGTGCTGAATCTCCATGAGCGGCTGAACGAGAAAAACGGGGACGAGGTATTTGCATATCTGCTGCCTCGCTGCTCGTGCCTCCTCCCAGGCCGGAGGGCTGCCTGCACGAGCGGAGAAGGGGTGCGGCGCCGCGGGGAGAGGCCCCAGGGAGAGGGGAGTTGACGCTGTTGGCAGAGGTGCTAGCGGATCGAGTATCTGGACTGCAGAATCCTGCGCCCAGTAGCGGCCCTCTCGCACATCTGTCGACTCCAAACTTTTCCTGGCCGATGCTGACGCAGCACAAATGCCGAGTTTTCTGCGACACGTCAGCATCAGTCTGCGGCAGAAGAAGTCTCCTGGCAGGATTCGAAATGGTCCAAAGTCGGAGAACGGTGAACAGTCGAATTTTTCCTGTTCGGACATGACTGCTCGCGTGACGTCAGCAGAATAGAGCATGAAATGCACATCACAGGATCACTGTGCGGGTGTGCCGTGCCGGACCAGTAAATTACTACTTGGCTACCACGTCAGCACAGAACAGGGAAAATTCAGAATCGGCGCACCAACTTTTGCGAGAAGGTCTCTAATCAGGGAAACTTCTGCTGCGAGCAAGAGCTGGGTGACGGCGCGGGAAGGATGGCATGGGGCGCAGGTGATAATGAGCGTCGGGGATGGCGACTATCTGGTGCATCAGTACGTTCTGCTGTTGAGAGATATCGACGACATGAGGTGCGGCATCCCGCCCACTCCCCAATTGTGTTCCTGCGCTGAAGTCGCGGGCTGCCCACATCGCTCAATTCCAGTGTACCGCCCCCCTTTGCTGGGCGAGTTTGTGTAGAACCATCCCTCCAAAACAGCGTGCATGATCGTTGGCGGCTGACGGGACTTTCCGAGGTAAGAGGGGCGTGTCACTACCATTATGATGCAAAGGACGTGTGGGTGGCGCATCCCGGTGGCGGTGTAGGATCAGGCAGTGGCTACAAGTATATCCTCCGAGATCAGACAGCAAGGACGCAGGTGCACGCCCGGACCGCACAAACTGCGCGTCATCGGACGCCTTCGAACAAGAATGCAGGGCCCGTGCACTGCATTGCAGCTCCTTGGGCAAGAGCCACTTCCGAGTGAGCCCCCTGGGGTGGCTCTCATGGCATCGCACAGGCTCCGGGGATGCGAAGGCGCTGCTAGATGATGAAGGTCCTTTCGAAAAGGTGCGTCTCAAGCCTCCTCCCCGCATCGCCAAGCATGCCGTCTCCTTCCTTTGCGCTGTGGCCTGCCACACGCGTCATGCACTGGATGTTGCTGTGCTCACGCTCCTGCTCTGTTGACGTCTCTCGGCGCTGTTTGATGCGGTTGCGTGTTGCGTGCTGTCTCCGGCCGTATCGCATGCCGTGGTTCGTTGCAGCGCTGCTGAGTCGCAATATGAGTTATGGCTCTCAGTGTGTGTGTGCTTATCCTTGGGCGATGATCGGTCAAATCGTATCATCTTCCCATGCTGCTTTGCATCTGGGTTGGGAATAAGTATGAGTTGGTGGTATCTTGTCACGGCCCCGTCCTGCTCCTGATTTGCTTCTCACATCCACTGGGATGATGGTGGGCTGGCTTCTGTCGGTTGATCTCATGCCGTTCAGTGTGTGCTTATCCTTGGACCGACTCCTTTGGCACACCGTATCCACAGAAGACCGGCTCCACTATGTACCCACGCCGGGTGGGTGTGTGTGTGTGTGGCTTAATTCCCTGTGGTGCCATTTTGGCGGGCATTGCCTCTTGGAGGGCTCGGTGAATTCGCCTGCCTTTGCTGCAAGGAGAAGAAGAGGGTGGTGAAGTCCACGTTCTGTGTTTTCCCTTGATTTTTGGGGGAGCACTTAGGTGCCCGCATGTTTTCATTTTTTTATTAGCCACAGAAGATCGGATGCACTATGCACCCACACCAAGGATCCAAGGATTCGGCACACACTTCGGGACACTTATCCCGATTTCGCTGAGCTCACAAGCGGAGAACGAGAGCCCCTGAGCCTCACTGAGCCACCTGAGCGCCGCTGCAACCGCCCTGCTCGTGCACTGGTACTTGGAGCATGCAATTGGGATGCTCTGGGGGTCACAGATGCTCTGCGTGCACGATAGGATTGTTGATTACGACTCGGATGTATGCTGTATGACACATCTGGTGTGTGCCATGCACATGCCAAAGATGTCATAGATGGCATAGATGTGCCTCGCGTGAGAGTCGAGGCATCGAGACGTCAGTGCATGCAAACGGAATGTTCACTTTGTTATTTCTGCGCATGCGAGTGGTGACAACGGCATTAGCCCGCGCCTGCTTCAGAGCTGACTGGGTCCAAATACGTTTTCAACCTTGCAAGTGAGCCATTCAGACACCGGCAAAGGTCAGGAGACGGGAGGGAAGGGATGGCCTTTGGGGCTTTGGTCACAGGAGCACCGTGGGGTGGCAACATGCTGCAAGATCCCCCAGTTGTATTGTGGGCACAGGTGTGCGCATCCGGGAGGGGCCCTCTGCATTCCTACCCTTCCTATGCTAGAGTACTGCGCCTCCTCTGCGTCCAACTAGTGTCAGCACACCATCGGCACTTCACGCAGTGGTTTAATCTGATAAGGAGGCAACACATGATCAGTTGCTTACATTTCTAAAGCATGCCGATGACGGAACCCAATGATGTGGCATTGCACGGAGCAACTGTGATCGAAAACGTGTATTTACTGTGTTCACTGTACGCCTGGCCACACTTTTGCATTTGTTATTACTATGGATTTTGGAGCATGGAAATGATGCGGTGTGCCAATGAGTATGGCAATTTCGCGCTAACTGCTCGTATGGTGTCCATATTGGCCCAGGTATTCGCTCAAGTTGCTTGTATGGGTGGACTCCCGTACCAGTACAGCCCCTGAGGAATATTATGTAGACTTCGTGTGTCCAGAGGCTGACAAGCCTACGGCAGAGCCACAAGGGAGTTTTGGGGAAGTCGAGGGTGTAGTCTCAATAGCTATCCTAGACATGGACGAGGTGAAACCTTCGGAATTGTGACATGGTAACACTTCATTTTTGTCGCGTGGTCTTTTTATTTGTCGCATCGTGCGACAAAACTTATATTTTAGTGAGCGACAAAAATGAGTGTGGTTCTCGTGATTGTCGCAGCTGCAACAGCAGTGAGTTTCACACTCAAGTCTGTCGCAAAAATTTACAGAAAATTATTCTGGACGAACGATTTTTACTTCCCGAATTCTGAAACAAAATAACCACAGTGCAAAAATACCCTGACAACTCGAATCTCGGTATATGGATGGATTTCTATGGATTCTATGAATGGAAATACCACGAAGAATCCATGAAATCGGATGGTAAACGTCTCTCTCGTTCTCGGTTACGCGTGGTCGCTCGATGAAAATCCGATGTAAGACTACTTAGATCGGCGAACCGTTAGAATAAACGTGGGAGCTTTGGCCCGAGACACACACCCTTGGCCTAATGTGCCTTATAGGGAGCATCAATCGCAATGAGAGCTTGTGTGAAAATCACAATTTGTTATTCTGCTTACGACACATATTCAAGGTATGAATCAGATACTATCGCATCACTGATTGGCCGGTTACGCGCGAGACGGTCGATAAAATCAAGGTAGGACATATGCGATCTGCAGGAAGATTTTCGAAATTTTCCACGCCCTACATTTTAAGGGACATCCCATGCTGTGTGGCGTGTGGGGGGAGTCACTTTTTTCCAGGAAACACGTTTAGCTCCTTTAAGGGAAACGAAATGAAAAACAACATATTTTTGAAAAGGCTGCGAAGCGTCGTTAATATAAACGAATCTTTTTGCGACACTCTATAAGCACTCAACTGCGTATCTGATATTATCTCCTGAACGGGTATATTCCCCTAAACTTCAAAATGTCTTCAATATGTCTCCAATCGGGAGGGCTCACTTCAATACTATGTTGAAGACACACTGAAGCGGTTGTATACATATTGAAGACACAGTGTAGTTTTGTTTCTTCAATATATTGAACATATATTGTAGGACATGGGTTCAATATGCGTTCCATATGTGTTCAACAATATACAGTGTATCGAACATCTCCAGAAACGTATGGGAAGGGAGGAGTGCGGATGGCGAGATGAGGTCGTGGGTGTTATATATCCATTGGGATGCGTTTCAGGTTGTATCAACGCCACGGCGGGTAGGTTGGCATCGAACTTCGCCCGAAATGGTGGGGGACCCTGAGGGGTGGCGGCCACATCAGGCAGGGGGTGGATGTGGATTTCAGGGTGAGTGCTGAGTGAGTGTGTGGCGTGGGGGCGGGTGGGGAAAGGATGCGTGGGGGTGGCGAGATGAGGTAGTGGGTAGCAATATATATCCATCGGGATGCGTTTGAGGTTGTATAAACGTCATGGGTCGGTTGACATCGAACTTCGCCCGAAATCGTGGGGGACCCTAAGGGGGGCTGAGAGGGCTGAAAAGCGAGCAAGAGAATTCGCTCATAATATAACAGTTTTGCATGATGGCTCGATGATTCGAAGGTATGGGGGGCTTGTATGTTGGCTATTACCCTTCGGGTGGCTTAAGCCACCCTAACAGCGATTTAGGGTGGCTTAAGCCACCTTAACGTTTTCAATTATTACGGGAGCTATCGGTACCGGAAGCTAGATTTATTTTTTAGCTCAAAATGACGGCGACATTGTCTTCTTTTAGAAACTATGTGCACTATTAGGCGAGCCCAAGTTCCCGGTGAGCAATTTTGGGAAGTATGCAACAGGGTGCAACATTTAGTAAAACTTGAGCGATTTTCCCGGTTTTTGCATACCCATGCTACTTCAACCGAGATTTTGAGGGTCAAGATGACCTCGGATCAACCTTTTGGCAAGACACTGCAGAAAGAGCAGCTCGAGATCTTGACAACATAGGTCTCCAAAATTTGAAAGCGTCTTAGAGGAAGCCCCCGGTGAGCTAATTAGCTTAAGGTGGCTTAAGCCATCTTAAGGAAAATGGGGAAATACCCACCCTACTTCAACCGAGATTTTGAGGGTCAAGATGAACTCAGATCAAACTTTTGATAAGACACTGCAGAAAGAGCAGCTCAAGATCTTGACGACATAGGGCTCCAAATTTTGAAAGCACCGCCGAAGAAGCCCCCATGAGCCCTTTAAGTTAAGGTGGCTTAAGCCACCTTAAGCTGCGGGTAATAGGCAATGTGGCAAGGGCGAAGGTCAGTGATCAATTATAGGGTTGTGTGAATATTCATCGTTGTGGCGTCTCTCTGCGACTCCGATATCGCGGCCCAAATGCAGCGGAATCCCAGGTGGCGCTCCCCAGGGTATCAAGTATGCTGCCTTCGTTCACCAGCATTTGCTGGGGAAGCTTAGTGCCCTGTGGAAGTGGTGCTGAATTGTCACTTCATCTTCGTTCTGGGGCGTACTATTGGCACCCTGAGGTTCGTAGATTGGGTCATGTACGACTTGTATATAAGGTAGGAGGTGGATTGAAGTGAAATTGGTTAACTTACTATGCTGGAGCGTGTCGAGCTTCCATGCGGCACTGAGGGGTGCGATAAGCGAATTTGGATATCTCTGATGGGGCGGCTACAGGGGGATCGGAGTACCCATCATCGAGGCTGCGCCAAGCAGCGTGATGGTAATATATTTCATGCCATTTTATTGTAGAATGCGAATATCAACTTCACTTGCGCATACGGTCAAGTCTTGGGCGCATGCGCGGGGGAGAGCGAAAGGGGGGTGAAGGCAGAGCAAGGTAGTGATTTCATGGAAATCATACTGGTTATCAAGGCCATAGGGTGCTGGTACAAAACCTAGTGGTTTTTGTACATAGTGGCGTACCACTATATAGTGGAACTGGTACACTATAGTGTATCAGTTCCACTACACATCGTTTCTACGGCCACTTTTGGGTTCCTGGACACGATTTGGCCAATGGCGAGGCATTGTCATGACACATACGAGGCGAATCCCATCGCGTAGTTGAGTGCTATCACGACATGCAGTCCGTCACTCCTTGAGTGCGCTCGAGATGGGATCTAAATAGCATAATTTTGTTGATCGACGGAGTACAGCTAAGTGTCAGGCCACCTAACGATCTGAGCTTCAAAATGAACATGGAGGCCTGCGTAACACATATCGCGATAATTGCTGAAAGTTAAACAGAATTTCAGCAGTTCAGAGCAGGCTCACAGGAACGCACACCAGCCCTCAGTAAAGCCCATTTCTACGTTTCCTTGCCTGCCAGTTGTAACAGAATTTCACTGATATATCTTTTAAGTTAGGACAGCCGAGACTGGCGGCAGAATCAGGTCGCGCGTCTCGCTCACCGGCCGCTATGCACGGATTAGGTTGCCCGCACTTTCAAAGCACAATAAGTGAAACTGCCTGTGGTTGCAGCTCCCTAGAATTAAGTTTTTGGTCATCTGTGCTGTGAGCTGATGTGCTTAATTAACCCAGGGCCTAGTTTAATTATCTCATGAGAACGCTTAGTCAACTGTCTCGCAGAACTCAACAGTCAGACTTATGGCCTGGAGGACGTTACAACATAATTTGTCGGTGGATTTAGATGATAGAACTATTTACAAAACGGTTTTACGCTGAAACTACATCCCTGCACACCAAGGGCATTGGATCAACGTTTTGCATTCAGGTACGAGTCTCAAAGGCTAACGCCTGTTCCCAACGCGCCAACTGCTCGGGGCTGCATAGCGAGTCCTCTGCGCTTTTTGGGGCTGATGAGAGGGATTTCGTTCTGGTGGACTCTTGATAGTTAGTGCAAGGTCCTTTTGGCCTCGGCGATTATCGACTGTTTGTTGACCGCCGACGAAGAGTTGCATCTGCAAGAAAACGTGACGAGCAGAGGGTTTTTAGTATACAACTTTCCTGCCACACCTTTCCAGGTAGGGAATGCAGCAAATAAAAAAAAGAGGGAAACAATGCTGAGAGCGTACCTTGCCTGTGCCAGGGGGGGCACCGTGCGTCGATATGTGCGCCTCTGTGTGCGATACGTTCAGCACTGTGAGCTGTTGTTGCCGAGTTCCACACATCCAGAGGCATATCACTGATCGGGGCTCCACTCCAAAGTTTACTCCCTGAACACGGAAATCATGTCCCGAGATCACCTCCTTGCTCCTGCACACTATTGCTGGCGGTGAATATCTCACGGGGATTTCTGTGCTTTCCTTTTGCCCCCCCACTGTCAGGTGTACTGTTGGGAAACTGCCAACACCTGGAGGTACTTTTGCGACGATTTTCCCATGTGTGCACTCGGACACCATACACGGCGTATCTCCGAAAGCCAAGGTCAGGTTTTCCTCGCTATCTCCGAAATTAGTGCCCTCAATACTGAAAATTCTTCCACCAGACGTTTGGCAAGTAATTGGAGAGCTCCTGTTTGCTGGAATATCTTCGACACAAAAACCGGTTATGGCTGGCGGTAGGTAGGATACAATGGAGCTTCGTGCAGTCGATAATAGCTCTTGTGTATTGATACAAGGGAATACGGCAACCCGTTTGCTGCACTTTTGATAGGGAAACTAGGTGTAACCCTGACTGCGTGTTGTAGGAATCAACACCCAGTCAGGCACCGATGAGCTCGGGAAGGTGAGCCAAACCAGAGTGATATTTTTTGGGACTGTAGTCTGAGTAATGGGGCTCACCCCGCTCAGCTTGGGTTTAATTCCCAACAGTTCCAGGGGGGGGAGTTTGGCCAGAACCGACGGCAACCGTACGGGGGAACATCGCCGTCGTTTCCGTCGGCAACAGCACCGAGATGCCCCGTTAAAGCACTCTTTAGATAGATAAATAGTCACGCATATAACCTGTATATTTTGTATAGTGTTCGCTTTGTGTTTGAGGGAGGCACTTTCGAGTGCATAGTACAGGTCTGAGCATCCGTTGGATGGGCTGCCTGTTCACTGTATTCATGAAAACGGTCGGGATCAACGACATCTAGTTGTAGCAGGCTGCCTTACGTTTAAGAGCTCAAAAGGCATAGAAACTAGTTGTATTATATGCAATCTTATTGTAGAACTAGGCTTGGATAGTTTACTTTGTTGGTATTATTATTGTCATTTTCTTTCTTCACGTGTTTAACGAATAACATATCGCGTGTTCCGATTTGAGGTTTCAACACTCCTAGGACTTTTTGTCGAACCTATCGCTTTTGTATATACATATATAATAACGTTTGCACTCATATATCACCAGTTAGTATGGTTCCCACACGCTAAGGATGCCAGCGCGATGAAACCCTATGTCAGAAGTCCTATTCCCCCCTGAGTTTTACATGTGCTGCACACCAAATGCATTCGAATCAACCAAAATGGACCTCACCATCGTTTTCGGAGACATCGAAATAGGTAATATTGATATCGGTATCGATGGCATACATCGGTCAATTCTCCGAATGAAACCCAAACCCCTAGATGGTCATTTCGACCCCCCCCCTGGGTGCCATGTGTTGTTCAGGCGCCACGCGCCTAGTATGTTGCTCCCGGTGTATTATAAGGCTCTATAATGATATATTATAAGCCTTATAGTGGTACAAGCCTCATGATGATACGCGTTTCCATGACGGCGTGTATCATTATAAGGCTTACTGCACTGTAGGAGGTTATGCGTAAAGTACGAGGTGATATATTCACATGATAAACGAATAATGCCATATTCACCGAAGGATGATATACATAAAACAGGATGCCATATTCAATGCAGAATGTTGCACATACAACAAAGGGACAATTCAAAATTGTAGCATATGGCAAGGTATGAACTTTGGGCATACCTCTCTAACTGAGCGCTCTACGAGCACATGGGCCTGTCTACTTTGGAACTTTTTTTCCAGACTTTGAACTTTTTCAAAGTCTGGAAAAAAAATATACACTCACGGCGAGGTGATTGAAACCTGTTTGTGCGAGCTACGCATGCTAAAATACATACCGTGCTACACAAATCTTGCACAGGGTATTTACAAAAGGGTATTATTTACAAAGACTATAAGGAAGTGTCTCTCAAATATAAAGGTGAGTATCGGGCGTCTACTATCAAACATTAGATGCAACAGGGGCCAAAAGGTTAGATCTTCTAGGAGCACGAGGGGTTGTAGCTTCTGCGGAGACCGGTTTTAGCTCAAATTGCACCAAAAAGAGACCTGCAGAGTCTAACCAATCACACTCTGCGGTGTCACTATTCTCATACCGCTGGGAATCAGGTTGGACAAGGACTTTGTTAAGGTCCATTCTTGCGGCACCAATTCTGAATACTCCAAAGCATCGCGGATATCACGAACCGAAGGATTGTCAACAGTTTCCCCTGCAATGTATAACTGCATCACAGGGACAAGTTATGCTTTTTGCACAAGAGGAAATGAGGTAACAAGAAATAAGATACGTGTCCTCTCCTGAACACTTTGAAAATACGGGGAACCCCTCTTTGGTTATGGGGCCAAACAGGAAACCAAGTGTTCCGTTTTCCAAAGGGTGCAAGCAACATTCAAGCACAAGCTACGGAGCGCAATGGTGCTGATACAGACGTCGGACCGGTGGAATAAAGTCCTGTCAAAACACGACCACATTACGGCACGTTCCCTTCAAAGCCTTCGAGTTCAATATGCCTCGGTTGAGCGGGCAAGGGGTAATCAGGTGGAGAAAGTCACGGAGCTTGAAGCCATAATCAATCAGTCAGCTCAAAGCAGAGAATCTATCCCTGAAGCAAAGAATTTCCAAGGGGAATATGATATAAAATATATGCTTTACTGTGTGGGACTTCAGCACAACTTGTACGCAGTGTCTTGTATACTCCCAAGACACAGTGTACAAGCTGTGCATGCAAGTGGCAACTAAGGTTTGCACTGAGATCTCCGGAAAATGTTCCCGGCGCTCTTATTTTCGGTTGCAAATTCCTCGGTTGCAACAGACAGTCAGGAACGCGTGACTGTGGACGGAGTTCACCCAAAAGATAATCGACGGCGGGGACGCTTCACACCGTTCCCGCCACTCCGCTAGCACCACAGCTTACAGGTTTCCATCACCAAACCAAGACGGGAAAATTCCCGTGGATCCGTTGTGCATCAGCAATCCCTTTGCCTGCTGTGCGTGCCCCAATTCCCAACATCGTACTTTTAGGACCTGGTCAGCCAGGTTATGGCAGTGGCTTCTCAGCATCAAACTAAGATCTCCGAAACAAGTTCCGGCGCTCTTTTTGAGCTAAAGCCACACGCGTGTTTCTCACCGAATGCACATCATTATGTGGGGATGGGGGGGGACTTCCAATACGTGGCAAAACAAGCGTCTCATTTATCTTGTGTACTTAAAATGCACACTACGCCCAAGCATATGCATAATACTTTCACAGTGTAGTACAACTCTCATGAGAAAAATACTCAACGCACAGCACAAGCTGGTGAAAAGACGCTCTGCAACTTCATAAGGTGTGGACTAGGGGAAAAACACCTGCCAAGCGAAAATGACTCAGCACGCAACTTTCAGTCACCAGTTCACGCCAACAGAAAAAAATGAGGGGACCCCGAGATCAGGATGGTGAGCAAACGAACTTTCAGACGCAGCAGTCGAGATTCAGGAACAGAGTGAGCCGGGCCAATGAAGTGATTTTCACAACCGCATACAAGACTACCACAGGATTCCTCAAAAGATAAGGTAGGACTCTTAGGATATGATAGGACCACCTGCGAACAGCATAAACAGAGGTCAGTCTTCCCGAAAATGGTGCAAACGGCCGGTCCAAGTCTGGAAAGTAATCGGTCGCTTCACGTCACAGGCGCGCACAAAGCCAGCAGGGCTGAAAATTCAGAAAAAATAATACGGTGACACAGGGAAGGACTTCTATCCAGTGACAGCGAGCGCTCAAAGGGCTCCACAGCAGTCAAACATTGTCAAAACGAGCTGTGGTCGGCAGGGATGAAGCATCCGACGAGCTAGAGCTATGCTACCCTAGCACGCCGTCATCAACGCCTTCTGCAAAGCTTGAAAGTCGCACAACCGAACGCTGTGTGCTTCCTGGAGTCGGCGTTGATTGTGGAGTGCTGCGGGCACCCGGCAGACTCGCTTGCCGTGCGGATGGAGTACGCAAGCGTACATCCGGTCTACCTCGTCCCCTGCCGCTACCGCTACCGTGCATATTTTCCAAATTCTTAAGTGAACTTTACATATAATTCCGTCCAAACCACGTTTTATCTATATATCTAATCCCAAGGAATGTTTCTGTATGTTCAGATATCTCCAGTGTGATCTTAGGCAACATCGCGATGTCTCATGGACATTCTAACGATGGGGCCATGGTTTCCAGCCTGGGCCTCATCTTGGAAACCGTCGATTAAGTATCTTGAGGAGTATTACGATGAATCCTACGATCAGATCTAGGAATGAACTGAAACAACGTTAAACTAAGGTCGTGCAGCGCTCGATGGATGGCATGAACATGAACATCGACCGGCATCACAGACGTTTCACGAGACATCGCGACATGTCGCGATAATATAAGTGGCCCTAGGAATGATGTGTATATAGTGGGATTGACCACTATATAGTGTACCCGTCTCACTATATAGTGGGCCTGGTACACTATGTAGGGGACCTGGTACACTATATAGTGTACCAATTTCACTACATAGTGCAACTGGTGCACTATGTAGTGCACCAATTTCACTATATAGTGGAACTACTACATTGTTGTCTATCACCCTTTGCTAAATTGGCTGCTTTGCTTAAAGAGGTACGGGGGGGGCTTCCTCGAAGGTCCTTTGGAAATTTGGGGACCCATGTTGTCAAGTTATCGAGCTGATCTTTATGTAGTGTCTTGTTAAAATTTTGATCCGAGGTCATCTTGACCCTCTAAATATCGGTTTAAGTAGCCTGGGTATTAACCACCTTGAGTAACAACACCTTGAGATTGGGGTTTAAGGAAAGATGATGCCTCGACAATATCGAATCATTCCTCGATAATACTCGACGAGGACCGCACCCTATCGATATCATGGAAATGGTACACTATATCGTGGAACTGTGATTTTGCTGGCGGTTCAAAAATTGATTGACATACAGTACACATTTACCAGATCCCGACAACCCGATGACATCTTCGGGCGTTAGGTGCTTCACTATATGAAAAATCACGTTCCACTATATAGTGTACCAGTCCCACTAGGCTTTAAACAAAAATCACTAGGTTATGTCATGTCACCCAAGGCCATACGCCCCAATACCGAAAATTCGATAGCGGTCTACGACAGGTAAAGGGGGGCTTTTAGGGTTTCAGAAAGATACACGACCTCGCAACAGGATATGCGGTAAGCCTCAACAGATTGTACAGAAGCAAAGTAAATGACAAACATGACTAAAGAGAAATGGAACAAGAGTCATGGGGACTTAATGCCCCCCACCCCATAAAGGGTGTTTTTTTTCTTCTATTTCTATTTTTTTCTATTTCTATTTCTTTTTCTATTTCTTTTTCTTTTTCTTTTTCTTTTTCTATTTCTATTTCTTTTTCTTTTTCTTTTTCTTTTTCCTTTTCCTTTTCTGTTTCTTGTTCTTTTTCTTGGTCTTGGTCTTGGTCTTGGTCTTGGTCTTGTTCTTGTTCTTGTTCTTGTTCTTGTTCTTGTTCTTGTTCTTGTTCGTGTTCGTGTTCTTGTTCTTTGTTCTGTGTTCGTGTTCTTGTTCTTGTTCTTGTTCTTGTTCTTGTTCTTGTTCTTGTTCTTGTTATTGTTCTTGTTCTTGTTCTTGTTCTTGTTCCTGCCAAGCATCTCCTACAAAACCTGCAGGAGATGCTAGCACAGTGCGGGTCAAACACTTTTTGCATGAGATGGATCAAAACTTGACATCTGGATATTTGAATGTGTGTTTGAAATCGTACGTAACGTTGTACAAGAACAAACAAGACAAAAGCGAGGAGACCAGATTCGAATGTTCCCCGTGTGTGATACAAGGCGGATTGGTCACCTATAACTACGACTATTGGGACCAAGAAAAAACGCCGAAGACGCAGGACGAACCCAGCGAATACAGCATGCCGCGGATCAACAGCTATTTTGCCGTCGATGTGCACACTTGGGGCCTAAGCGTGCTGGCAACGGACATCAGGGACGCTTACAACTTAACCGTGCCGTTCGAGCTTTGGCGACAGGTGCGACGATACGGCGGTTATAAATACACTGTTACAGCGGATAACACAAATTGCGACGAAACCGTCTCGGGTGTGGGTTACACCTACCCAAACCAAAACGAAACGGGCCATGAGGTAGTTACCGGCGAGTGGACGCTGGGAGCGCTGTTCGCCGTGCGCACGTTGCGTCAAATGTATAGCACCAACAATTGCACTCAAGGTACGGGTACGACAATTACAGGGTACGAATACGCTATTTACGAGGGACCGGTGACTTTTGACACCAGCGACGAAAGAATACCACCCGTAAAGAAATGTTCGAAAAAATTCACGAAGGTGAGCGAATTTTGTGCATTTGCGGTGAAGCAATTGGTAAACGACGAAATAAACATGCTCAAAACGTTGCGCGGCGAACTCACGGTTGAGCTATCGGACATGTCCAGCAACGGTCTTGGATACACGCATCAGATAGGACGATCTGCAACGGCGTTGTACTACAACAATCTAGTCCATTACAACATACCGTTCGGGTGGTACGCAGAGAGAAACCCCTCAATGGCGTCCACCGCTTGGATGATGTACGCCGATGAGGGGATCAATCCCATGCGCGTCGACGTGCGCGACGGAGGCGCGGGTATTCCCGAGGATGCCTACAGAAGATGATAAACCTATCACCGATTTGGTAGATACCGTCGTGCCTGTCGAGTACATTTGTATTTTAGCAACCCCCATCTCTGATATTAAGCCTACGATGATTTTAGATCATTGGTCATTTGCGATTGAGGACGCTAAAAACAAAATACGTCACATAAAATTTAAAGAATTGCTTACGGGATTTCCTATTTTCAGTGACAGTGAAATGCCCCGCATGAAGGTGGAGAAAACCGAAGAAGTATGCAACGAATATATACATATATTAAAGGAACGCTTAAGATTCACAGTCACCACAGAGGAACCTATCGTATACCGACGTAGGGAACGTTCAAAGGCAAAACCAGCAGATTTATCTTCAGCTCGTTGGTCTTTACCTCCTTCGTATCAGTATTAAAACACAAACGGTAAGGCGAGTGGTGTATTAATGTGAATGTTGTATGCTTCGCTTATACACGTGAAACAGTCGAGCAAACGTACAAAAGACAAAGCGCGCAGCGTTAAATTGTATATAAACGTTTTTTAGGGTTCAATGCATTGCGCATATCCTCGGGTGGCCGAAAGCATCGCTAGCGTCAAAATTCTAACACCCGGTGTGCATTTTTAGGGCAAATCTGTAAACTGTGCCTCCTATTCGTCTCTGTCGGTGCGAACAAACCCAAGTTCCTCAATGATGGCAATCATGTCTTCCTCATCTTGCGGTGTTGGTTTAAGGCCTGGTTCTACGAGATCTGACAGTGGCACGTGTGGTTGTTTCATAAACACATCCATCATCTCATCATAGTTTATAATTTGTGGGGGGTTAAACCTTTTTAGGGAAGGGTCCGATAACAATAAAATCCAATTGTGTCCCATTTTTGGCCAACCGCTATTGGGATCACCGTGTATCATAAGATAAGGCGCCTTGTAGTAAGTAATATTATTTACCACTTGTATGTAAGTCTTGTTTATTTTCAATTACGTTGTCATTATACGTCCGTTCATGATGACCGGTTTAAAAAAAACTAGTGCGGACGAACAACACTTGCATCAAATGAACATTAAATTACTGGTACCGAATGGATAATGCCAAAAAATGCAGGTAATAACGGTTTGTAGGATCATCGTTGCCATCAAACGTAGCATCATTGTAGTAGCATCATCGCCAACGTGAGAAATAGTGCGCAAACCGTCCCACCGCGCGGCATGTCACGAACAAACTAGAAAAGGCACGTGTGACTGCGCAGGGCGCATTGAAATTCGCGCCATTCAAACAAATTAAAAAAGGGTGTCGGCAAAAACCACGTGGTGGTTTTTTTTCGAGACCACAGAAGATTTTACCTTAAGAAAACGCGCGCGTGCGTACACTTGTTACGGGCTTTTGCCAGGTTCTTCTAAGTGTTGCCATACGGCGGTGGTCGATGTACCAACGAGCGCTTGGTCCATATAGTAGAGCGTGGTCGTAACGACCACGCTTATGGCCACTGCGAACGCTAAGAGTAAATGGGGATTCATATCGGTCCAGTCGGTCCGTCCGGCCCGTCCGTCCACCGTCCAGTCCGTCCGGCTTGGACGGATCGACGGACCGGACCAAACATTCTTAACATTCTAAGATTTCGCAAAATAGGCTCCCATACTTAAGCCCATACTTAAGGAGGGTAACGCGTCGGCCCGCGTCGACGCCTGCGTTTTCACATACTTAAGAAAATTTAAATTTTTTCTTCATACTTAAGGAATATACACTGACTCCCCCCTCCCCCCCTAACCAGGGACTCAGGGGGTATAACCCAGTCGTATGCGAGTGTCAAACGTGCGTCAGAGAGACGAACCCAACGACAGAGCTTGACAATCGTATACGATTATCAAACGTGAGTCAGGCAGTAGCCCTGTGATTTTTTGCATCCGCCCATGCCCTCCTGGGCAATATTTAAATCGCTTGAGGCCTTTAGGAGGATCATTTCCCATTCTTTCCTAGTCCGGTCTATACGGGCTATATAGAAATTATTAATGAACACGCGATACACAGGTCTGACAATCGTGTACGATTGTCAAAACTGTTTCCCAAACGAATTTATTTGTAATTGTTTTGTTGTTAGTAAAAAACTTACACCGAACCCCACAACAATAATATGGGGGGGTGGGGGGGTCCGAATCAGTTTTGAAAACTAAGGGGCGTAACCGGTTGACCTGAGGTCCAACTGGTTGGAAGTGATTAGTGCAAATTGATTAACTGGTTGGGGTTAGCTAGTAAGTAAATAAGAAATTGATTAACTAGCTACAAAGCGTTAATTGCTTTTTTTGCACTAGTTAACTGGTGGTTTAACTGGTTGCTGTATTGCCAAAATTGAGTATTTGGATAATGCGGCATTAAATTTTGCACATTCGAGGTCAAAATCGACCCATTCGGGTATACGTATTAGTTGTGCCAGATGTCATAATTACTGGCAACGCGAGGTACTTATTATTCCTATTATTAATGAAAACCTATTACATCTCAGTAATAGGCGAGCTCTTGCACAATAAGCGAAGTACATCTTTCGGGTAAGCTTAATCGAAACATTTCCACCCTCACCTCGAGGACCGCTTTTTGAAGCTGTAGATGCCGACAGTTTCTTCTTTGTACGCCCCTTAGTATCTAAAGGCTTTTTTTTAGCGCGATATACCTATATCGAACGGACAGTTCTGCAAATTTTATTGATTAACTAGCTAGGGTCAGTTAGTTAATAAAAATGAAATTGATTAACTAGCTAGTAACAATAACTGGTGGTAACTGGGTCTAACTAGTTAACGGGCCCAACTAGTTACGCCCCTTATTATTGAAAACTAACGTAGAGCAAAATGACAGATGTAAAAACTCTGAAATCAAGCATTCCAAAAAAGGAAATCTGAAATCTAGCGTAGAGCAAAACTAGCAAAATTTGAAAAATGGAAATCTAACGTAGAGCAAAATGACAGATGTAAAAAATCTGAATATCAATCTGATTGTCAAAACCAGCTTTTCCGCAGACTCTAAAAGACTTAGACGTTAGACCCCCAAAAAGCCTGCAACCAAGTTTTCGAAGAATGTATGCATGAATAACCCAAAAAACAAAATGAATGGGGCAAACCGGTGCTAAGTTTTTCGAAGAATGTATGCATGAATAACCTAAAAAATAAAATGAATGGAGCAAACCGGTGCTAAATTTTTCGAAGAATGTATGCATAAATAACCTAAAAAATAAAAAAGAATGGGGCAAACCGGTGCTAAATTTTTCGAAGAATGTATGCATGAATAACCAAAAAAATAAAAAGAATGGGGCAAAACCGTGCTAAATTTTTTTTAGCGCGATATACCTATATCGAACGGACAGTTCTGCAAATTTTATTGATTAACTAGCTAGGGTCAGTTAGTTAATAAAAATGAAATTGATTAACTAGCTAGTAACAATAACTGGTGGTAACTGGGTCTAACTAGTTAACGGGCCCAACTAGTTACGCCCCTTATTGAAAACTAACGTAGAGCAAAATGACAGATGTAAAAACTCTGAAATCAAGCATTCCAAAAAAGGAAATCTGAAATCTAGCGTAGAGCAAAACTAGCAAAATTTGAAAAATGGAAATCTAACGTAGAGCAAAATGACAGATGTAAATCGCGGAGATGCCCAGGACAGTTTCTTCTTTGTACGCCCCTTAGTATCTAAAGGCTTTTTTTTAGCGCGATATACCTATATCGAACGGACAGTTCTGCAAATTTTATTGATTAACTAGCTAGGGTCAGTTAGTTAATAAAAATGAAATTGATTAACTAGCTAGTAACAATAACTGGTGGTAACTGGGTCTAACTAGTTAACGGGCCCAACTAGTTACGCCCCTTATTGAAAACTAACGTAGAGCAAAATGACAGATGTAAAAACTCTGAAATCAAGCATTCCAAAAAAGGAAATCTGAAATCTAGCGTAGAGCAAAACTAGCAAAATTTGAAAAATGGAAATCTAACGTAGAGCAAAATGACAGATGTAAAAAATCTGAATATCAATCTGATTGTCAAAACCAGCTTTTCCGCAGACTCTAAAAGACTTAGACGTTAGACCCCCAAAAAGCCTGCAACCAAGTTTTCGAAGAATGTATGCATGAATAACCCAAAAAACAAAATGAATGGGGCAAACCGGTGCTAAGTTTTTCGAAGAATGTATGCATGAATAACCTAAAAAATAAAATGAATGGAGCAAACCGGTGCTAAATTTTTCGAAGAATGTATGCATAAATAACCTAAAAAATAAAAAAGAATGGGGCAAACCGGTGCTAAATTTTTCGAAGAATGTATGCATGAATAACCAAAAAAATAAAAAGAATGGGGCAAAACCGTGCTAAATTTTTTTTAGCGCGATATACCTATATCGAACGGACAGTTCTGCAAATTTTATTGATTAACTAGCTAGGGTCAGTTAGTTAATAAAAATGAAATTGATTAACTAGCTAGTAACAATAACTGGTGGTAACTGGGTCTAACTAGTTAACGGGCCCAACTAGTTACGCCCCTTATTGAAAACTAACGTAGAGCAAAATGACAGATGTAAAAACTCTGAAATCAAGCATTCCAAAAAAGGAAATCTGAAATCTAGCGTAGAGCAAAACTAGCAAAATTTGAAAAATGGAAATCTAACGTAGAGCAAAATGACAGATGTAAATCGCGGAGATGCCCAGGACAGTTTCTTCTTTGTACGCCCCTTAGTATCTAAAGGCTTTTTTTTAGCGCGATATACCTATATCGAACGGACAGTTCTGCAAATTTTATTGATTAACTAGCTAGGGTCAGTTAGTTAATAAAAATGAAATTGATTAACTAGCTAGTAACAATAACTGGTGGTAACTGGGTCTAACTAGTTAACGGGCCCAACTAGTTACGCCCCTTATTATTGAAAACTAACGTAGAGCAAAATGACAGATGTAAAAACTCTGAAATCAAGCATTCCAAAAAAGGAAATCTGAAATCTAGCGTAGAGCAAAACTAGCAAAATTTGAAAAATGGAAATCTAACGTAGAGCAAAATGACAGATGTAAAAAATCTGAATATCAATCTGATTGTCAAAACCAGCTTTTCCGCAGACTCTAAAAGACTTAGACGTTAGACCCCCAAAAAGCCTGCAACCAAGTTTTCGAAGAATGTATGCATGAATAACCCAAAAAACAAAATGAATGGGGCAAACCGGTGCTAAGTTTTTCGAAGAATGTATGCATGAATAACCTAAAAAATAAAATGAATGGAGCAAACCGGTGCTAAATTTTTCGAAGAATGTATGGTGCTAAATTTTTCGAAGAATGTATGCATGAATAACCTAAAAAACAAAATGAATGGGGCAAACCGGTGCTAAGTTTTTCGAAGAATGTATGCATGAATAACCTAAAAAATAAAATGAATGGAGCAAACCGGTGCTAAGTTTTTCGAAGAATGTATGCATAAATAACCTAAAAAATAAAAAAGAATGGGGCAAACCGGTGCTAAATTTTTCGAAGAATGTATGCATGAATAACCTAAAAAATAAATAGAATGGGGCAAAACCGTGCTAAATTTTTCGAAGAATGTATGCATGAAGATTGCATTCCGCACATAATATAGTGAAGTTTAGTCAACTTTGAAATTCGCAACCAATTGCCAAAACCAGCTTAATTCTGCAGACTCTGAAAGAATTAGACACAAAAAAAAAAACGTCGCCAGCTTTGACAATCGTGTACGATTGTCAAACCCAGCTTTTATACAGACAAGAATTAAAAATAAAAAAAACGTCGCCAGCTTTGACAATCGTATACGATTGTCAAACCCCTGGAGATTTTCTATACATACTCAAGAATTCTAAGACTTAAAAAAACGTCGCCAGCTTTGACAATCGTATACGATTGTCAAACCCAGCTTTTCTACAGACTCAAGAATTAGACTTAAAAAAACGTCGCCAGCTTTGACAATTGTATACGATTGTCAAACCCAGCTTTTCTACAGACTCAAGAATTAGACTTAAAAAAACGTCGCCAGCTTTGACAATCGTATACGATTGTCAAAGCTTCGGAGTCCGAGCCTGCCGTAGTCGCAAGCTTTGACAATCGTATACGATTGTTAAAGCCGAGTCCGAGCCTGCCGTAGTCGCAAGCTTTGACAATCGTATGCCGTAGTCGCAAGCTTTGACAATCGTATACGATTGTCACAGCTGAGTCCGAGCCTGTCGTAGTCGCAAGCTTTGACAATCGTATACGATTGTTAAAGCTGAGTCCGAGCCTGCCGTAGTCGCAAGCTTTGACAATCGTATACTATTGTCAAAGCTGAGTCCGAGCCTGCCGTAGTCGCAAGCTTTGACCGGTCCCCTGACTCACGCGTGACAATCGTATACGATTGTGAAGCTTGGGCGCTACTAGGTCCGGCCCCCTGACTCCCGCGTGACAATCGTATACGATTGTGAAGCTTGGGCGCTAGGTCCGGCCCCCTTTCGTAGTCGCAAGCTTTGACAATCGTATACGATTGTCAAAAGCTAGTCCGAGCCTGACGTCGTGGTCAGTTTTGACAATCGTGCACGCCTGGCGTAGTCGCTGCCTCAGTGTTTATTCGCACGAGATATCGCAGGATTCGCGGGAAAATCGATGTTACGCCAAAACTTGTCAGACCAGTTCAGAAGTCAATTTCCGACATTGATGCAGTTGTCGTGGAGTTTCCTTGCAATAGCTAGCAAGTACGAAGCAGACTACTGTGACGGATTATAATTTCTATTTTACTTATAACAATAAGACGAGTTTTTTTTTGAAAAATCTCGCCCACCTCCTCTACGAGCCCCCCTACCGACTTGGACTCGAGTTTGGAAATGAAGTCGGGGTCCGGGGGGAGGACTACCAGCTTGTATCTGCAGCTTGTATTATAATAGAG
>LGRX02028823.1:0-41939 GCA_001247695.2 Cymbomonas tetramitiformis | reverse complement strand
AGAATGTATGCATAAATAACCTAAAAAATAAAAAAGAATGGGGCAAACCGGTGCTAAATTTTTCGAAGAATGTATGCATGAATAACCTAAAAAATAAAAAGAATGGGGCAAAACCGTGCTAAATTTTTCGAAGAATGTATGCATGAAGATTGCATTCCGCACATAATATAGTGAAGTTTAGTCAACTTTGAAATTCGCAACCAATTGCCAAAACCAGCTTAATTCTGCAGACTCTGAAAGAATTAGACACAAAAAAAAAAACGTCGCCAGCTTTGACAATCGTGTACGATTGTCAAACCCAGCTTTTATACAGACAAGAATTAAAAATAAAAAAAACGTCGCCAGCTTTGACAATCGTATACGATTGTCAAACCCCTGGAGCTTTTCTATACATACTCAAGAATTCTAAGACTTAAAAAAACGTCGCCAGCTTTGACAATCGTATACGATTGTCAAACCCAGCTTTTCTACAGACTCAAGAATTAGACTTAAAAAAACGTCGCCAGCTTTGACAATTGTATACGATTGTCAAACCCAGCTTTTCTACAGACTCAAGAATTAGACTTAAAAAAACGTCGCCAGCTTTGACAATCGTATACGATTGTCAAAGCTTCGGAGTCCGAGCCTGCCGTAGTCGCAAGCTTTGACAATCGTATACGATTGTTAAAGCCGAGTCCGAGCCTGCCGTAGTCGCAAGCTTTGACAATCGTATGCCGTAGTCGCAAGCTTTGACAATCGTATACGATTGTCACAGCTGAGTCCGAGCCTGCCGTCGTAGTCGCAAGCTTTGACAATCGTATACGATTGTTAAAGCTGAGTCCGAGCCTGCCGTAGTCGCAAGCTTTGACAATCGTATACGATTGTCAAAGCTGAGTCCGAGCCTGCCGTAGTCGCAAGCTTTGACCGGTCCCCTGACTCACGCGTGACAATCGTATACGATTGTGAAGCTTGGGCGCTAGGTCCGGCCCCCTGACTCACGCGTGACAATCGTATACGATTGTGAAGCTTGGGCGCTAGGTCCGGCCCCCTTTCGTAGTCGCAAGCTTTGACAATCGTATACGATTGTCAAAAGCTAGTCCGAGCCTGACGTCGTGGTCAGTTTTGACAATCGTGCACGCCTGGCGTAGTCGCTGCCTCAGTGTTTATTCGCACGAGATATCGCAGGATTCGCAGGAAAATCGATGTTACGCCAAAACTTGTCAGACAGTTCAGAAGTCAATTTATAGCCTCTACCGGGCTTTGATGCGCATTCACTCCGACATTGATGCAGTTGTCGTGGAGTTTCCTTGCAATAGCTAGCAAGTACGAAGCAGACTACTGTGACGGATTATAATTTCTATTTTACTTATAACAATAAGACGAGTTTTTTTTTGAAAAATCTCGCCCACCTCCTCTACGAGCCCCCCTACCGACTTGGACTCGAGTTTGGAAATGAAGTCGGGGTCCGGGGGGAGGACTACCAGCTTGTATCTGTAGCTTGTATTATAATAGAGGTTTTTTTTTTTGAAAAATCTTGCCCTCACTCCTGGTCCCGAAAAAGTGGGTAAGTGGGGAGGGGGATACCGACTTGGGATTCCGAGTTGCCGCTTAGAGTGGGGAGGGGGATTCCATTTTTAAAATTTTGCTAATTTTCTAGATTTTTTTTTGCTAATTTTGCTCTACGTTAGATTTCAGATATCAGTTTTTGGAATGCTTGATTTCAGATTTTTTACATCTGTTATTTTGCTCTACGTTAGATTTCAAAACTGGTTCGGACCTATGTTCGGATAAACGTGACCTCCCCCGACGTAATTTACGCGTAAACACGTGTTTCCAAGGTTTTGAGATTTACGAGTAATGCGTAATGCATTATGTAGAAATAGCATTACCGTACAACCGGGACATAATCGTACAATAAACCCTATAATGTCGACATTTCTTATTACTTATCTACGGTAGTTATGTGCCGTAACTTACACACAAGACACAACTTAGGCCCCCTACGTGCCTCGACATAGAACATACGGAAGCACACAAGTTCTCGAGTGCAATAGGATACACGCAATAGGATACACGATCTCGGCGCTAAGTTCGGCTCTCTCTCACGTGTGACAATCGTATACGATTGTCAAGCTTCGACCGTACGGTTAATCATATTCGAATATGGATGAGGGTGCTAATACATGCAATGGTATACACAATTTTTTGAATAACGTATATGAAAATGCATACACTGTAAAATATATAACATGCCCATTTTACACATCTGCCGAGGTTACGGGGTAATTTTTTTGAAAATTCTAATTTGTTTTTGGCAAATCTCTCAAAATGATACCTTCGGAGCATACGCTTGTGGGCCGGTTTTGCATGGACGAAATGCCTTTGTATTCATGGATTTTTTTTTGGGGGGGGGCGGGGGTTGCGGGTAAACTTTGTGATATTACTTGGCTCGTTCTTATGCGTTTCCTTACAAGCACAAGTTGGGAAATTGGTATGTAGAACACCCCTTTATTCATACATTTTTTTATCAAAGGCTTTAAGAGTATACGTCAAAGACAATAACTTTTCATGAAAGACACCAAAAGTACACGTGAAACATTTCAGAGCAAATTTCTTATAACATAGTTACCGTTCGATCACTCAGTTTGGCAATTTTTGCACCTCAATACTAAGGCAGTGTAGCTGTCTCTTCTCGACTCATGCAAAACATTCCTTAGGCGAATCTTGCACCTCAATACTAACGCAGTGTAACTGCACCTTCTCGACTCGCGTAAGACTTTCCCATCGGTGTTCTCGATCACTACAAGCTGCTATGAGTAATTACCTCTGAGCACCATTCTTGTGCTGCGGCAAAAACTGTGTCCTACAGTTCTCCATCCTTAGGGACCTTCCCGCTTACACTTGGCATCATTCCACGTTACTCATTCACGGAACGTTAACGCGCCAGACTTCCGCATTAGCTCAGCCGTCAACTCCAAACAGGTTTACGTTTGTATTCTAGCTAAGCAACTAGAGATCGAAGTTGTCCGGAATTCCAGGATAATAAGACAGTATTTTGCGAACTTCTGAGGATAGCAGAGATGGCTCGTGAAGGTATCCCACACTCGTAATGATCGGAATTTGGAATATCTCGGAGTACAGCCAAAGGAAATGCTTGCAGGGAGCAGGTCGGGTCCTCGCCATTTCTCGAAAACACGGACACGAACAACGGTATTCTCGTCCAAACTCCAAGAGGTATTCACGGCCATCGGAATCAGGGTGACAAACTCGGAAGTTATACACGGTTGCACCACCAGGAACACATTTCCGGATTTGAGTCAGTGCAAGGTTATCGGTCTTAACCATGCTGTGGAGCGCGGTATAGAAATTCGCTATCTTCTTCGTCAGGAAACCCTTGCCACTCGCTTTCACCTTAACACCGTTGCGAAGTCTCTCCTCCACGTCCATCTCCGAATTCTCCGATCTCACCAGATGTCCTCGAGCCTCTTCTGGGGTCACATCCTCATGGGCAACGCAAACACCAAGTGAACATAGACGAGTCTCCTCACTTTCCAGGATCTTTGTGTCTGGTGCAACAGCAATAAGTTTGGGTACACGGTTCGCCCCCCCCTCGGGCAGTCCAGGCATCGAAACGTGACAACAATACCATGGGTTTTGAACACATTTCCACGAGCAGAATATAATCATCCGGATCGGGGGAGTGGTCCTCACTTCGCGAACTTGACCCTTTTGAAGCGTTAAGTTTTTTCCTGGAAAATAATAGGTCAAGCTTCCGGTGTACCCAATAGTCAGCTGCCCTTTCGCGATTGGGATGTCGTGACGAGAACCATTAGACTTCCGTCCATAGCATTTACCGTTAGTGCCTGCCCGCATGACGTGAAGCAGGGAAGGTTGGAAGTCCCCACCAGCTTCCGGGTAAACGCGAACTAAAGCACGCTCCGGACGTGCCGCCGAGGTAGGTCTTGCCGCAGAGGCAGGTGGCACCGCCGAGGCAGTGCGCGTCTTCTTGGAGGCGACGCCTTCCGAGGGAAGTTCCGCAGGGCGTTTGCGCGAAACCCCCCCCCATGGTTTACCTTATCTGGACGGTGGGTGTCCGTTGCAGGGATGCCCCTCTGTGGAAGCCATCCTGTCGCGCCAGCACGAACTGTTTGCATTAATTCGCGACCATCTGCAAACTCTGCCTGAGTAAGGACGCCTTTAACCCACTTATCCTCCAATGAACGAATACGACCTTGCACGCACAACAAGTGCTTTGTTGAGTTCTGCCGGTTCATCGCCAGGCAAATTTGTCGAATCTGCATAAGGCTATCGAATTCCACGGACTCCAACAAGGTGGAGTAGTATGCCCCCCACGACAAGCTGGAGCACTAGGTCCGACACCCAGACTCACGTGTGACAATCGTATACGATTGTCAAGCTCGGTCGTTGGGTTCGTCTCTCTGACGCACGTTTGAAACTCACATGCGACTGGGTTATACCCCCCGAGTCCCTGATTAGGGGGGGAAGGGGCAGTCGGTGTATATTCCTTAAGTATGAAGAAAAAATTTAAATTTTCTTAAGTATGTGAAAACGCAGGCGTCGACGCGGGCCGACGCGTTACCCTCCTTAAGTATGGGCTTAAGTATGGGAGCCCTATTTTGCGAAATCTTAGAATGTTAAGAATGTTTGGTCCGGTCCGTCCAGTCCGTCCAAACTGGACGGACTGGACGGACTGGACGGACTGGACGGACTGACTGGACCAAAACTAACTCTCGGGCTGAAGTATTCTCAGGGTCCAGACACCATTCTTCCACATATTTCCTCAGTACGGTCTCAATAGTCAGGTGGTTGGAGGAGAAAGGAGGATTGCACCAGACGTTCAACCCTCGCCAGTTTTCCTTCAAGCAGTCCGTCCAGTAGCGGTTAACCTGACGATTCTTCCCGCCCAAGTCGCAACAGGCGTCCACCTCGAAAGGTCCATATTCCTGACTCAGAAAGTCGAACATGTCCGCACGGAACTTCCAGTCCTGTCGGTCGCTGGGCTCCAGGAGTCTGGTTGAGGCCTCGCTGCGCTTCGGCGCCGCAGTGTCGCCAGCAGGGGTTTTCCTGGGAGATGGAGGCGAGGAAGCTGTCGATTTGCCAGAGCGCGTCTGAACCGCCAGGGTTGCTTCCTCATACCCCGTTTCTGCCAGCTGCAAGGTGTGCAGTGCGTCCAGCCAGAGTTGAGGGGAGCCCAGCCAGGTGAGAGCCCCACTGTACGCGAGGACTGAGTCAGGTTCTTTGTTCTTGGCGTTGGTGGACTTGCGCTCCTTCAACTTGTTGGGATCTACCACTCCCAGTGGGGCGCGTCCTTGGCGAGACTCTTTACCAGCCGCAGGTCTGAACTTGCTGACAGTGTCCGCGGCAGAGGGGGGTCGCTGCGGTTTCCCAGTAACCGGGTGTACAAAGCCAGCTTCTACCAGTCCTTCTCTCGCGGAGATGTCCTTGTAGTCAGGTCGCCTGGACAGAGCGTCGGGAACCCAAAGTAGCTCTCCAGGGATGTACTCCATTTCGGGTACCCCTACTTCCACTAGATCCATGTACCATCGGGCTTGGCGTCGACTGAGAGGTTGTCCAGGTGCCATTAGCCAGACTAGGGGTTTATGGTCACCCTGCAATTGAAACTCGGTCCAGATGAGGTAATGTCGCCAAGTTTGCGTAGTGCAGTGATGGAGAGCGCAGAGTTCCTTTCGCCAGCATGGTAGTTCTGCTCGGCTCCATTAAACTGTCTGCTCTCAAAGGCGATAGGTTGCAGTCCATTTCCCACATCTTGCATCAGTACGCCCCCCAGCGCCACTCCACTGGCGTCGGTTTGTACTACAAAAGGGTACCGTCCCTCGGCCGCCGCTTTCATATCGGGTAGCGCCAAAGTGGGGGAAGAACATAGCGCCTTCTTAATTTCCTCGAAGGCCCAACGCTGCATGGGTCCCCATAGCCAGGCGACATCCCCTTTGGTGAGCTGAGTCAGAGGTTGTGCCACTTCAGAGAAGCCCAGCATGTAACGCCGGTAGTACCCAGCTAACCCCAAATTGACGCACATGCGTGGCGTTTTCCAGAGCGGGCCAGTCCCTGATGGCGGCCAGCTTGTCATGTTCAGGTTGACTTCCTTCGCGTGAGATAACGTGCCCTAGGAAGCGTATATGGGTCTGAAGTAGCTGACACTTAGACTCCTTGAGGTAGATGCCTTGGTTCTCGCAAACTTCCAGAAATTGCTGGAGGTGAGAAAGTAGGTGCTCCTCCAGAGTGTCGCTGAAGGGGATGCAGTCGTCAAGGAATATCCTTACGAAAGGAAGATGTCCCAGAGCGCGCTGCATGCGTCGCTGATAGCAGGAAGAACTGTTGGTCAACCCCATGGAGGTTATACGATATCGATGTAAGTACTTCAACCCAGTCTCTCATTATTTCCAAACGGCTGGAACCCTCCGGACGTATTGATCCGAACTGCAGGACTTCTTGGTCGAAAGTATGAAAGGCCACATGAGTGTAGTCGTTGTGTGTTGTATCGATTTACGTACGTACGGACTCCGGTTTCCGGCCGTTTGGAACCGCCCGGAACCATACCTCCCAGCCGATGGACATTTGCTTATGAGGTGTGTTTGTTTAGTGTATCACAAGACCGTTAGAGCCAATGTTCGGGACGCCCGGACAGTGGCCTCCGGGCGACTGGACGATGGAATTCGGGTCTGAACTGATGTGGCTTCGTTCGTTGGGGCTCAGCATGATACAGCGGGCATGGATGCTTTGAAGGCAAGGACAATTGAAGTACGTGACGAGATGGAAGCACACTTGTCGCCCGAGAATTGAGTCATTGCAACGCACCGGCTCCAGCACATTCCAGATCAGATGCGCGACGAAGGACCCTCTCCCGCAACATGGATGTTTGCTCCCGAGAGCTACTTTGGCGACCTGCGGAGAACCATCAATTCGCGCTCCCATCCCTGTGCCAGCATGATGAAGGGGGTTGACCTGCAACGAATGGTTTCTCGTGTTCGGGGCTTGTATCAAATGACGAAGGCGGATGGTGCAGCCCCCATCGTAAGTCAGCCACGCGCTTCTAACGTGGTGTCCCTTATGTTGGCGACCGGGAACGAGAGGAAAGGCAAGCTTCTTCCCCCTACCACAGGTATGGTCACCGCCTTGTGTATGCGTTTACAGTAACGCTGTTGTAAGTCGTGGAAGTCCAAACGCCCGGAAGTGTACCTGAAGTACATATCCGGGCGTTTGGACCCGCGTAGGTCCGTAGTGCTTTCAAAATATTTGTATACATGCATTCGTCCAGGCTAATGGAGACATGGTTCCGATGGGCGTCCACCCGGTTGGACCAATTCATACAGCAAATATTGTTGCTGCGTGCCATGCGTTAAAAGAAAAAAAACGGATGTTGGTGGTGCGTAGATGATAAGAAGGAGATTCAAGCATGGCTGGTTGCAAACGTGGATTGGTATGGGAACCTTATCCGAGAATTCGAGCGTGCTGATCGAGATTTTAAAAGGTGTGCATACTAGCTTGACCGTTACTTTGTTTGAGCACGTGCCGTTTCCTCTTTTTGATGCAACAAGCCCCTTACGCACGCCCGGAACCCAAGTTCCGTCAGCCCGGAACGTGATGTCCCGCGTTTGAACCTTGCATGCAGGAACCAGCACCAAAATCGCCGTCGCTTTTTAGCTCGCTCCCACCGCGGGCGACGTAACCGACAAGCGCACCGGCAAGCGGACCTCGTCGCTCCCACCTTGTTGCAACCTGATACCTGGCGTAAGAGCCCCGTAACAGGAGAAGTTATCCCCTTTACGGCGAAGAAGCTGACCTACTTATTCTTACCACCGAGAAAATGGCAAGCGTATGATTATGTCCAAGTTCGTAGGTTTCAGTACAGAGCGCTGGAGAAGGACAGAACTAAGACCACTTGCCATCGATATTTCAAGTCTACCTTTAAAGTCTGGAATGAGGGGCGCTGCGTCGACCATGACAGGTAAGGTTCTGTACTATAGAAGGTTTCCCGGCCGTGTGGATGCACCCCGGAACCCCATATCCATCGGGTTGGACCTCAAATACCAATTGGGTTCAAATTAGGTTCCAGTCGGGTTCCAGTCGGGTTCCAATAGCCGTCCATTGGCGTTCCAATATTGGTCCACCCGGGTTCAAAAGGGGTTCGTGTATACTCAAAAAATTTCATATGGCAGGTATGGCGAAATTCTGAAGATCTTTAAGCTTGTCGCGGACACCGACACGTACATTCTGGTAAAATGTAGATGGTTTCCCCTAGCAGCCGCTCTTTCCGATCCGGTCACGCAAAATATCTTCTTGCGCACCGATATGCCGTGGGAGACCAAGGACGCGTTTATCGAAGCGAAGAAAATCGACAACCAAGTGGTAGTGGCGCCCATCCCGTGGATGCCTAAGAGGTTTGCACAGCACGAGGGTAACGTTGTACCAGTCGCCATTCGAGAACGGACAGATGTCCTCGCCCTCATGCTAGACCGCCACGTCGTTTTTGTCGGAGATGTTGACGATTGTAGCTCTTCCGATGACGAAGATTAGTTAGATACCGGTATCAAAGTTATTGCAACCCTTGATGTAGCTCTCAAATTGCTATATTATGCTTAAAACATTGCTGAATCACCCGCAACACCATTGTACAGTGTATATAATTTGTATTATACAGATACTGTGTCGTACAGAGATCCCAAAAGGCTTTCACCTTGCTTGAATTCGAAAGAACATGTATGAATGTTCCGGGGGCCGGGAACGTGGTTCCAGTGGCTTCCAACCGTTTGGACTCTGTTTGAACTAAGTTCCCAAAGCGTATCTATTCAACGGTAATTCAAGGGATGGTCCCCCATAATGGACACCCGCCGGACACGCGGTTCCAACGGCCCGGACGTCGTCTGAACCAAGATTCCAACGGCCAGGATCCCGTTTGGACAAGACTGGCACTCCAGGGGCTTGGACTCCAGGAGCTCTACGGTCTTCGAGCCGACAAGGCTTGGATTCCAGGGGGTCCAGAGGCTTGGAACTTTTAGCCCACTGTCGTGATGGATAGAGGCTAAGACTATTTAACGGTACTTCTAGGGATGGTTCCCACGTATTGGACACCCGCCGGACGCGCGGTTCCAACGGCCCGGACGTCGTCTGAACCAAGGTTCGAACGGCCAGGATCCCGTTTGGACAAGACTGGCACTCCAGGGGCTTGGACACCAGGAGCTCTACGGTCTTGTTCGAGCTGACAAGGCTTGGATTCCAGGGGGTCCAGGGGCTTGGAATTTTTGAGCCCACTGTCGTGATGGGTAGAGGCTAAGACTATTTAACGGCAATTCTAGGGATGGTTCCCACGTATTGGACACCCGCCGGACGCGCGGTTCCAACGGCCCGGATGTCGTCTGAACCAAGGTTCCAGCGGCTCGGATTTCGTTTGGAAAAGACTGACACTCCAGGGGTTTGGACTCCAGGAGCTCTACGGTCTTCGAGCCGACAAGGCTTGGACTCCAGGGGGTCCAGAGGCTTGGAATTTTTGAGCCCACTGTCGTGATGGGAGGGACTAAGACTGTGAGAAACTTCTGGATGGTTCCAAAGGCTTGGAACCTTTGAACTGGCGCCCCGGCTACGCAGGAACTGAAGATGGGGAGGGTCCCAAGCCCTTGGACCCCTGGTTTGAGACTGCGGACCTCACATTTGGGGCTTCCGAGGGCTTGGAACATTCGAGCTTGAGTCCATACTGCGTAGGGACTGGAGATGGAGCGGGTTCCAAGCCCTTGGAAGAAAACTGAGTAAGTTCCAAGCCTTTGGACCTCCGGGTTTAGACTCTGAATACTCTCATGACTTCATACTGAAATGTTCCAACGGCTTGGAATTGGTGGAATATGACGTCCAACGGCCTGGACCCCTACTTGGCATCCGACTTCACTCATGCGATATCACACAACACCATTCCGACGGCTTGGAATCCCATAGGACAAAAGAAAGTGGTCCAAGCCTTTGCAACGTCGGCTTGGAACTCCATGGGACCAAACCGATAAATCCCAAAAGCATCACTTTGAAATTCCAGGGTCATTCCAAAGGCTTGAAAGATTGTGACAAATTTTCACTATGATTCCGGGCGTTTGGAACCGTGTCGTCCAAGCCCTTGGAACTTTCCTTATTGTGTAGGGTAATGTAACCCCGGGACACGAATGCCCAATCACCCCCTCTAACGCGCCGCGTCCAGACTCCTAAAATCTGAACGGATGCTGCGTGCGCAAGGAGCATGTTCTCCATAAGACACCGAAGAATTACTATGCGAACTTGTATTGTGTTTGGCATACAGTTGTATACCGAACGCAACACTCGCTGCAATATCTAGCTTGTCCACGGTGTGTCTACAGATTATCGCATATCAATTTCATTTGCCTACGGGCAGATCACCATTAAAAGCATCTGCATACGCGCATTCCACCATTAAAATCATTTGCCTACGCGCATTCCACATTAAAATCATTTGCCTACGTGATACGGCGGGATAAACAGGCGCCGTGAATATATTATCAATATACAAATAAACACTGCAAAGTTGGACAGCAATGCGAGTGTACGTAATAGCGGGTTGTGAGTGCAGTCTCTGTAAGAAGATCTGCTGAAGCACAACGCTTCCTCACTTTTGTACCATACGTCTCCCATCATCTTAGATGGTACCGCCATTGGGTTGTGAACCCGAGACGTAGGTTGAACGACCAGTATTGTAATAACGACTAGTTCGTTCATACTGTGCATGCGTGTTCCGCACATGCTTAAAAGCCAAGATGGTTCTTGTTTGTATTCAAGATGTATCTTTGCTTTGCCATCTTCGAGTTCGACGTACGAACTCTCGATGACAGGGATGCCTGATGATGTGACATTATCATCTGGCGACATGTACAGTCATCGTCGACCGTACTGACGACTGTCATAATAATATATGACGCGACTCGACATGTACAGTCATGGTCGACCATACTGTCGACTGTCATAATAATATATGACATGACCGACATGACATGACATGACATGGTATGACATGTCTGACAGGTATGACACGTATGACATGTATGACACATATGTCATCGGTCATGACCCTGACAGATCTCCCTTCTTAAAAGAGTTGTGACCTCACAACGGGCATACCTTTGTATATGTCTATGATGTCTTTGTTGTTGTCGCTTCTTGCTGGTACCAGTCTTCTTACACCGATTTGAGGCGTCCCTCATGGTGTTTTTAGGTTATTGGGGGGAACTGAGTCCACTTTAGTCCCTCACCTTAGGCATTTAGCCCTACAGTTCTTAGGATGTAGCCCCCATGAATTGCGTATCGTTTTTCAGAGTGACGTTTCAAGGTATCTTCCGAGGTTTACGTTACGGATAGATATTTGCGCTTGCCGTCGACACTCGATGATCGACGATTTAACGAACGATTCTCGGCTATAATGCATCCACCTCTTCCTCCCTTCAGAGAGCTTACTCCCCCGAAGTTCACAGGAATACTATGGAGAGCCCCTTCCGAATATTTCGAAATGGCTTCTTTTTAATGCAGCGGAGGAGGCCCTGCTTACGAGATATCGGAGGGTCTTTATAAGTCCACTTTAAATCCTCACCCGCCTGCCAAACTCTTTTTTTTTCGGTCCAGTACGCGCGCTTTGACGAACATCTATCGCGATGAGTGAGAATGGATTCGCCACGTACTAATGTGAAATTTGTTTAGTTATGTTTGTCAAGCACAACTCAGGATCACAACTCCGTCTACCTCAATCTCCGGTAGCTGCGGATGATTGGCCAAAAGTCCGATGACAAACCACGGCTGGCAAAGGTAGCATTAGCAGTTTTTATTTATCCACAGATATGATATCTTGCATGTGTGCGTATCTGTGCAAGGGTATGATTTTGAACAAGGCTCACTACACCTTTAGCAAGGAAGGATCAATTTCCCGCTTCTATGCAACATAATGATAAAACATTAAGAGCAAGGTTATATAGATGATCGACATGTATTAGTATATATTACAAGAAGTAAGGGCATGAGGCTTAATAAATGTTTAGCCTTCATAGGCAGCTATAATGTCTGCTGCATTGGTCAGCTCTGTGGCTTTGACCCAGGTGTCATGCTCAGGGCCGTAGCCTGCATATCGCACTAAATAGTATTTGACACCTCTAGTGAACTTATCCGAGAGTATATGTGATATCTCAAACAGTGGTTGCCCTTCTTCGGTGATCATCTGTGGCAGAGGCAAAGGTGCTTGGATCGAGTCATTGTACAGCTCTAATCTGGAAACAGGCTGTACCGGATGAATACGGATATCAAGATTTCCGAAATCTAACTCGTATGCACGTCCATGGCTAAGCACTTTGGAAATGGTGAACGGTCCAATATATGGCTGCTTAAAGTGTCTGCCTGCCTCTGTCAAACCAGTCCATTGAATAAACTCGGTCCGTAAAAGAACTTTCTGCCCAACTGCAAACTGCTTAGGCATGTGAGTCTTATTGAATCTGGCTTGGCTAATTTCTGCTGCTCGGGAAATGTTGTCTACCGCGTTGGCATGAACAGCCGAGTACTGGTCAAAATGATCTCGAATAGCTCTTTGTATTGGAACAGGAGCTTCTGGCGGAATAGTGATAACCAGGTCATGAGGCGAAAGTGGTTGCGCCATCGAGTCGAGATAAAATGGTGAATAACCAGTTGATGCAGAAACGGTATTGTTAATTGCAAACTCCACCAGAGGCAACTTGTCCTCCCACGAATTGGCTGAAGTATCATTGCAACAACACCTGAGGATGAAAAAAATACTACTTAATCAGTTTATAAACCAGAGGATGGTGAAATAGAATCATGCATCAACAATTTGAAAAGTACCTGAGGATATCCTCGATGAAGGCATGGCTCCTCTCATTGGCAGCATTCGACTGTGGATGGTGTGATGACGTCATGGACAATCTCGTACCAGTAGATTTCCACAGTGTCTGCCAGAATGTAGAGATGAATCTGGGGTCTCGATCTGAGATGATGTTCCTCGGAAGACCATGGAGCTTGAAGATATGCTGCATATAGATAGAAGCAGTATGCTGAGCTGTCCAGGTCATGCTGAAGGGGATGAGATGACAGCGATGAGAGAATTGGCACATTACCACAAATATACTGTCGTGCCCATTAGTGGTGATAGGCAGGTCAGTGATCCAATCAAGAGATACATCTAGCCATTTTGTCTTAGGCACGGAATATCGTATATGTGCCTGACCATAAGGCTTGTGTCGCCTTGTTTTCTGGCGCCGACAAACGGGGCACTCCCGCATGTACTTGATGGCTGCCGTTGTCATTCCTGGCCAATAATACCGGCTACGCAGACGATGAAGCATGCGATTTTTGCCTACATGACCAGAAATAGTGGCTGAGTGGCACTCATGAAGAAGAATGTGGCGAAGTTGTGTGATCTCACCGTCATCTGTGGGGACTTTAGCTGTTGGTGGAATGTACAGCTGTCTGCCATATATGGTCTTACGATAGATCAACCCCTGAATGAGCTCGAAGCTGTAGCTGCTGACTGACTGTGACGAAGTCGATGATGTCAGCTTAGCCAAAATAGTCTGTGCAAATGTGTCACGATCATACTCGGATATAATGATGTCGTGTAGCTGATGAGCTGATGAAGAAGATATAAGAGCAATGAATGTAGGATCTGCAGATGGAATGACCTCGCTGATGTCCATATGATGAAGACAATCAGCAAGTTCAAAAAGTGCAGAGATACGCGTGAGTGCGTCTGCAACCTTATTCTTCTCGCCAGCAATGTGCTCTATACGGAAGTTGTATTCGGAGAGCTCATCCAACCACCGTGCCTGTTTGGGGCTCAGTGTGGATTTGGTCTGGAAATAAACCAGTGGCTGATGATCTGAGCGTACAATAGTCTCAGGAGCTCCCAACAAGATGTGGCGAAAGAATCGGAAGCCTTCCACAATGGCAAATAGCTCGATCTCAGGAATAGGCCAACGTCTCTGTGTATCGGATAGAGTGACGCTGTGATAACCACATGGCTTCATACCTTTTCCTTGATCCTGGAGTATTACTTGACCAACGTGTGTGCCTGATCCATCGACCTCCATAATAGATGGCAGTTTCTGATCTGGAAGCTGCAATACTGGAGCGTTACAGATGGCACTTTTGAGGTTATCAAATGCCTGCTGCTGCTCAGATTCCCAGACAAACTCTGCATTATCTTTAAGGAGACGATTGAGCGGCTCGGCAACTTTGGAGAACTTTGGTATGAATCTCCTAAATTGACCGACCATGCCCAAGAATGACCGAAGGGATGACTTGCCATCTTTAGCCATACGGCGTAGAGGCTGCTTTCCAACGGTAGGACCATAAGACACTGGAGGCTGAATTGCCATGACTGCTCGGATTCTGTCTTCGATGATGGATAGGCCTGCTTCAGAGATGTGATGTCCGATAAAGTCTATAGATCTGACGAACAACTCCACCTTGGAAGGCCTGATGTAGAACTGGTGATCTCTGCAACGCTGGAGGAACTGTCGAACATGCTTCACATGGCTGTCAAAATCTGGACTGTATACAATAGTGTCGTCCATGAAAATGACAAGGAACTGGTCGATGAAGTCAAAGAATGCCCGGTTTCCTACACGAAGTGCTGTTGCAGGAGCATGGTCAATCCGAAAGGCATAACTGTCCATTCATAAGAACCGTATCTGGTGCGAATAGCAGTTTTATGAATGTCGTCTGGATGAATGGGGATTTGGTGGAAGAACTGGTTGAAATCAAATCTACTGAACCAGCGTGCTCCCTTAAGCTGTTCAAGAAGGGTATCATGGGGTGGCAACGGATATGTGTCCTTTATGGTGATATTGTTAAGGGCACAATAATCGCAACACATCCTCCACTTTCCCCCTGGCTTAGGAGCGAAGATGATTGGGCACCCATATGGTGATGATGATGGACGAAGGATACCCAACTCGACATATTTAATGATTTGCCGTTTGAGCTCCTCCATCATGGGTACTGGAATGGTACGTACTGGCTGTGATGGTGGCTTATGCCCAGGTTCAATGTTGATTCGATGATAACCACCTTCAAACCGTTCTGGCCTATGACCAGCTGGAAGATCCTCCTGGAATATGTCTGAAAAGTCTTCTCTCACTTGATCACGTGCTGCTGTGACCTCGGGGTCTTCCATAGTGGTGTCTGAGTCTGATGCTGCAAAGACCAGTTCACCGTCGACCTCTGAGAGAAAGAAGAGATAAGCTACGGCTTCTTCAGCCGAACCACTGGATCGAATGCGACGAAGATGCTTTCTCATGGTGGTAGCGCTGACTAATTCCATTTCAGGAAGGTCATCTGAGTCTGGAGTCTGGTCAACTCTGGACAATACTGTGCGAATACTGGAGCCTGATGAATGCTTCCTAGTGATCGTCAGATTTTTGGTCTGAAAGTCAATGTGTGGATTCCTCCTCTCCAACCAATCTTGACCCAGAATGACAGTGAATGGTTTCATGTCAATGATGTAGAAATCTTCTGCATCCTTATACTTGCCCAGAGAAAATGTAGCCTTGGGAAGATAGGATGTGCATGGTAGTTGGCTTCCTCCAGCCAATCCCACTGAAAATGATGAAGAATCTGTGGGAGCTATACCAAGCTGAGCAGCGAACTGTCTGTCGATGAAAGACGATGTGGCTCCTGGATCTACCAAAATGTGAGTACTCTGTCCATATACTTTCCCTTTGTACAACAACAGCTTCTTCTGTGATTTCAGCTGTGCTGTTTGAGACTGCATCTGTGCGATGTGCTCTGAGGGATTGTCCATCTGCTGAAACTGTAATGTCAGACTGGAAAGGACTTCTTCTGAGATACTCTCAACCCGGCCACTTGCTTCAGTGGCATCTTCAGGCTGATCTACCCTCGGGGTGCTCTCAACACCGGTACCTGTGCAGTACCCTGAGAGTTTCCCTGAGGAGCTGGAGCTGATGGAACTGGATCTGGAGTTGCAACTGCTGCATTGATGCTGTGTTGACTTTTCATTTCCTTGACCAAGGTGTTGATCGTATTGATGAGTTTGCCAGACCCATCCTTAGCACCCTGATTCTGCTGCTGCTGTCTCTGATTCGGAAAAGGATTCTGAGATGGTGGCTTTCCCTTGATCTGTTTTCCATCATCGGTCTTGGTGGCCCAACAATCCTTCTCGATGTGACCAGGACGACCACAACGATGGCAAGTCTTATCATTCTGTGATTTTCCTTTTCCTTTTCCTTTTCCTTTGCCCTTGCCTTTACCACCTTTTCCCTTGTTCCGATTCTGATTGGAGTTCTGGCTGCCACTCTGATTCCAATTCCGATTTCTGTTGGATCTGTCATATGGCTTCTGGCCACGTCCTCTGTCCTTATCCTTCTTGGCTGGACCTCCAGATGACTGCTCCTTCTGACCCCGATAATGAAGGGTTTCTGATTGCTTTGAGTGAATGACGTAGTTCAAATCAAGCAATACCTGTGTGGTTTCTTGCCACGACAGATTGTTCCTCTGCTCTTCTGTCAGGTATCTGAGCTGGAACTGTCTGCGGAGATCAGAATCCATACTGGTGACGAATCTGTCCTTTATTAGCACATCATTTAAATCAACTGCTGCTAAAGAAGCCAGTGATGTAAATGTGCGCAAATAATCTGCAAAGGTTTGGGTTCCTTGAGTCAGTGCCATTAGGTGTTTCTTGGCTACTGATCTCTTATGAGGATTACCAAATTGTCTGAGGAACGTCTGGCTGACCATCTCATAAGTGGTATATGGCTGTTTTGCCAAGACCTGAAAATAGTGTCTATCATTATTCTGTATGAGAGTAAGAAACACTGTGATCAAATCCTTATCATTGACACCTGGATAAGTGAACTGGAAATATCTGTCCACCGTATCCAACCAGACCTCTGCGTCCTGTCCTGATTTGAATTCCCTAGGTGGTGTCATTTTCACCTTGGGGACCAAACTGGGTGGAGCTGGTGGAGCTGGTGCTGGTACTGAATCTGCATCTGGATCTACAAAGACCATCGGAGGACTGTCTGCTGTATACTCTGCTTCTGGTGCCTGAGGCTCATTGGCAGGATCCTTGTACCGGCTCATATCTGGCTTCATGCGACTGATGTTGTCATAATAGCCTATGTGGTCATATCTGGTTAGTGTATCGGCATAACCAGCGATCCACTTCGGGATTTTAAACCGACTGTATGCATCGTATGAACCGAGTATGTCGAAAAACCAAGTCGAATGATCTGGGTTGATATCAGGAATCTCATGCTCTTCCTCTTCGATAGTAACCATCTTGTCGCGTATAAAATCAAGACGACTTCTCTGCTGACGCTATTTGCTGCGATTATGTTTGCGATGAAAAATCTCCTCGCGCAATCTCTGCGCTGTCGATATGCAAGCGTATATTATTCAAGTTGCAGATATTCAATATCACTGCGAGCGTTGTCGCTTATGCGCCCACCTGCAAACCTGCGAACAATATGAAAATATACTACGTCTGTCGCTGCACCCACTTGAGTTCTCGAGTATCGTGCCTTGACGAGTTTCTTTTAGAATACCATCTGATACGGCGGGATAAACAGGCGCCGTGAATATATTATCAATATACAAATAAACACTGCAAAGTTGGACAGCAATGCGAGTGTACGTAATAGCGGGTTGTGAGTGCAGTCTCTGTAAGAAGATCTGCTGAAGCACAACGCTTCCTCACTTTTGTACCATACGTCTCCCATCATCTTAGATGGTACCGCCATTGGGTTGTGAACCCGAGACGTAGGTTGAACGACCAGTATTGTAATAACGACTAGTTCGTTCATACTGTGCATGCGTGTTCCGCACATGCTTAAAAGCCAAGATGGTTCTTGTTTGTATTCAAGATGTATCTTTGCTTTGCCATCTTCGAGTTCGACGTACGAACTCTCGATGACAGGGATGACAGATGATGTGACATTATCATCTGGCGACATGTACAGTCATCGTCGACCGTACTGACGACTGTCATAATAATATATGACGCGACTCGACATGTACAGTCATGGTCGACCATACTGTCGACTGTCATAATAATATATGACGCGACCGACTGTCATAATATTATATGACATGACCGACATGACATGACATGACATGGTATGACATGTCTGACAGGTATGACACGTATGACATGTATGACACATATGTCATCGGTCATGACCCTGACATTACGCGCATTCCGCATTAAAATCATTTGCCTACGCGCATTCCACATTAAACCCTTTTATAGGCAAATTGTTTTATATCAACACCGAACCTACACAATCGATAGTTTGGTATGGCAATCCGGAAATCGGCGACAAATACGATAGCTCGATAGTATCGGTTATCGAAAATATGGATATAGCGCCTTGGTCTCCAAGACGTTCATATATCTTCACGTGTCTCCCAAAAAGATGGAGCAACATTTTTGGGTGTAATCACAGTTTTCCCCGTTTAATGAAAATGTCATTCTTGGCTTGCGTTTATTTGAAGAATATGATATCATTGCTGATATGGCACCATCGATTTTCACATCCCTCCCCATTCCCCCGGCTTCGTCCGCCACGGGCCTTCGGCGCAATTTCTCCCCCAGCCCCTCTTTTCCCGACTCGGCGGGCCTTTGGCCCGCCATTTCTCCCCGTTTCCCGGCTCGTATTAAGGCTTTAGGGTTTAGGGTTTAGAGTCTTCAGCACCGCCTTCGGGTAGCGAGCCCAATGATTGTCTCTGAGTTGACGACGTTGTTGTATCACACACCTTGACGATCCGCACATGCTGACTCAGGACATGCTAGACAGGAATTTCTCGAGCTACGAAAGACAACCATTGTTTCGGAACAGTCGTCTTGCCTCACAATCTCCCGCGACTCACACATGAACGATATGGCATGTCATCACTTGTCTCGTGACAGCATGCTTTTGTCACTCGGATTGACATCACGTTGTAATGCCATGAATCATCTATGGCAGTGGTCTATCATGTTATGACATACTTAACCCATGATGACAGATGAGCGATGATACACGCGGGACCGATGCCATGGCATACATATGACAGTCGTCCGAGCCCTAAGAATCCACCTCAGAAACCATTCTCGCCGCTCTGTTGTTTCATAATTTTGGTGATTAATGTATAAATGATATGAAGAAGGGTAATATCTTTGTAGTTGTTCAAATCCCGACTATCTTTTTTTGGAAAAGGGGAACAATAACATCTCTCATTAATTGTTTGGGGAATTTGTTTGTCGACAACACAGAGTTAATACTAACTAGAATGCCCTCAAACAGGACTTTGGTGTATACTCATAACGCAGGTTGGTCGCTCGGAAAACACGAATCTCAAATACTGAAATGAGTACCGAAACGGGAACCTAAAACCCCGCAGTCTCCTACCGAGTACCATCCAATGCTGGCAATCAGATGAACCAGATAGCGATCAGAAATCAAACGGATATAAATCGGAAATCAGAATCAGATCAGATGAAATACCGACCTTGCTTTGTCGATGAAATATCCGGAACCGTCGACACTTGTTAATAAGTTATCGATGACAGGCACAGTTGTCGCCCGTCAAGACCTTAGGTATGTCATTGCAACTCTTAACACGCGGCTTAAAGTTAAAACGCACACCAATATCGCCGTATATATGAAATGCGGGTTACGCGATCAGCAAAATCAGCCCGAAATCAGGTATCAAATGTATGCAAAGATGGCAATCAGGCGGATATCAGGCTGATTGCCAGCATTGCTGAGTACAGTACTACCCGATCGGTCACCAGTCATCACTAGTCACGGTCACTGACCCGAATCGGCCGAAGGTCATTACCAGTGCTACCCGCGGTCAGAGCAGTTCGGGCAGATTTCAACACACCACCTCGGTGACTGAGGGTGCGAAATATATTTATTTGGGAATAGAAAAGTCCTCGTTTGGGAATACTTTTGATTTTGCATTCTGGGCAATACTTTCATGTGCATGTGACACACGATGCCATTTTTCGAAGAATGAATTTTCAAAAAGAAAAATCACACGCGTGTCGCTGTCGGAATTATGGTTGTCGCTGTCGCTCGGCTGGGGGTGCAATATTTTACGCCTGTGAAGCGCTTAAGTATATGAAAAGCGCTTCTCCTACGCATACCCCGTGCTTTTGTTAATTGAAATTCAGTACGCAAACAAAATTTCTCACGTTCGTAACTGAAATATATGTATTCCTAACACGAATACCTACAGGGCACCACAGACCTCCCCCCTTATGGGGGGTGAAAGTTGTCAGATATATAGTCGGGATATATATCGGATAATGGGGAATAAACCCTGAGTTAAGGGTTTCGATATCAGAACGGTAAAAGTCTCAGATTGATAAAAGAGATACACATAAATACTAACGGGTGTTTCCCGTCTACTGGTGACGGTCACCCAGCCTACTATAGGAAGTGACAGGTGACAGTCTTTACTGTCGGTGTGTCACATCCAGCACACCACCTAGGGTGGTGACCGGAGCTAGTAGTGAACGAAGCAAACAAACTCCCTACTCAACTTCAGGAGGAAACTAGCACAACTGGGGGCCTGTACTCTTGGTCAGGGCGGTCCCAGGTCACAGCAAGATTGTCAGATACTGCTGTTACTTTGCTAAAACCCTAAACACAGCTCAAATTCAGAGAGCCCTTCTGCACATCTAGGAGGCTACACTATAGCTAACTCCCAGGCAGGCACGGCGTGACTAACTCTAGCCACTAGTGGTCTTCGGAGCTGTCTGCCCGGCTCGGAGCAGCGTGACTGTGAAGCAGCTGCCGGCCCCCGGGGCCGGTGATGAATCATTCGTAGAAGGAATTGACGGATTCTCGATCACGGGAGGCTGCACCGCACCGGGATGCTGCCAAGTGCTGCCCGACGGTGGAGCCTCGTCATCTGAAGATGAAGCCGGCGACAGCGGAGGGCCGTCCACAAACAACTCGGCAGGCGGTGGTGGTCCGGGATGCCACGGCATCGGAGCCATGTAGAGGCCCTGCCTCCTTTGCTCCCGCCGTTGTCGACGAGGTGGAATCGCACACGGCACGTCATGAACCGCCTCAGTCGGCGAAGGCCCCGTAGTCGGGACTGCTGCGGCAGTCCACGGAGCACCACCGACCGGTGGACCCGTGCATGTGCGCGCATTGGCACCACCGACACCGGCAACGGCATGCGGCGCGGCGGTGGCACAAATTACAAAGAGCGCGCACACCAAGGAGGAAGTGAGGAGAGACCTTCCGAACTTCGGAATGCCGTTCCCGCAGCCGTACCGTGGCCGCGGCGGTGTCACCGAGGCATCTCCGTCGTCATCGTCGCTCGTGGCGTAAGCCGCGGGCTTGTAGTCGATCACGCGCTCCGGCGTCTCAACCGCGGAGAGCAAGTGCATGCTCGCGGCCGGCTCGTCGGGCACCAATGCAATCCCCGTGCCCTCAATGAAGTCGGCAAACGTGCGGGTGACGGGAGGGCAGAAGGGGTTTGGCGGACCGGTCCAATCCTCCTCGGACTCAACCGACGCGGGCGGGGGGTGCGCGGGTGGCTCCGACACCACCGGCATGTCGGCAGTGAAGGTGTTGATGTTGAACGTGGAAGCTCCAGCCGCGTGCGCCATCTCAGAGAACTCGGCGACGGCGGACACGAGAACCTCACCGCCCTCCTCGCAGAACGAGCACGCGGAGAGATCGGTGAAGACCTCCGGCTTCCCGCCCGCAAGCATGCAGAGGGCGTCGAACTCCACGGGGTCGCTGTTGTCGATGGCGTGTTGGAACTTCGCGGCCAACACGGAGTTTTCGGCCTCTTCGGCGAAGGCGAAGGCCGAGAGTCCGGTCCTGCCCCCGTTCGGGCAGTCCCGGTGCCAGTGCCTCGCCTTCCCCTTAGCACACACCTGATTTTGGCAGTACGGGATTGTCGCACCGCTTTCGCGGTGGAAGGCCACCTTCCGCGAGACGGACTGAGACCAATTCCCCCCTTTGGGGAGGGGCGAGGCTGCGAAGCGGGTCTTGACCCGGCGGTCCGGTTTGTCCGCGCGAGGGGTAAACCCCCGCGGAGACGATTCGGATTCGGCGGTGACGAGGAAGGTGGCCAACTGCCTCTTCAAGCCGAGCACCATGGTCCGCAAGTCCGCGATCTCACTCGCCGCACCCGACTCATCGACGCCCTTCTCCATGAAGTGCGTGCCGTGGGAGTACCGGTGTGCGGATGCGGTGGCGGTGCCCGCCCGCACGTGTTCGCCGTAGCACTCCCGCACCCACTGCTGAATGGTGAGTAGGTCGTGGGCGGCTCGTTGGTCGTGAAGGAGCAAACGGGACACCACCGGCTGGTAGAAGGTGGCGTCGAGGGCTTTGATGAAAAGGGACTTCACGTCCTCGTCCTGGAGCGTCGACCTGGTCCTAGCAGCTTTGAGCGCGGCGTTGAAGTCCTCAATGGATCCATGAGGGTCCACGCCCGCAACGATGCGGACGGCAAACATGTCCGCTTGCCCCTGGAAGGGGTCCCCGACCGGGATCATCCGACGGGCGAACTCGAGTAGGACACGCTTACCGTCTGCTGGGAAGCTGGCGCTGGACGAGTCCAACCAGTCCGCTGCGGGCGACGAGGGGTCGATCAGCAGCTCGATCGTGGAGAACAACAAATTGTTGGCCTCCACGCGGACGGCCAAAGTAGCGTCGTCCAGCGTGAAGAGCGGGAGGAAACCGGTGTCCTCAGTGACGAATGCTGCCTGCAGGGCAGAGACCATCCTCGTGAAGATGGCCGCCGCGTGGGGCTCCGCACCGGAAAATCTCCCCTCTTTGCCGTCGAACAACTTGCGCTGGACGTGCTTCGCCACTTTCATGTCGAAGTGCTCCCGCTGTAAGGTGCGTACCGATGCCAAAAATGTAGCACCCGCCGAATTAGCGGCCGGCTGCGCCGCTGTCGGGGTCGCGGGCGTGTTGGCATGCCTGGCAGCAACGGAGTCAAAGATTGTGCTTAATGTGCGGCGGCGATGCGCCATGCTAGCCGTTGATCTAGTAGAAGCAACCATGATGAAGAAGACTACAGGGGTGGAGTGAGGCAAGAAGACGTGGAAAAAATGCGGTAGTCTTGGGCGGCCAAGAAATGTGGTGGGTCGTCGATACGGCTGCCGTGAGAGAGCAGAAATTCCGAGAAGTCGTGTGGTAGATGGCGGCCGATACGAAACGGTGTGGTGACCAACCAGGATGCGTAAACCAATCCAACGTTAAATCCCGTAGAAAAAATGTCCTCAAAGGCCTTCAGCTAGCCGTAAATCAACCCACAAAACTTAGGCCATACCCGCGACTGCCGGCACTCCCACGCGCGGAGCGCCTCACTCCATCCCAAGCGTCCGGCTTTAGCCAATCATCCTCGCGGTGTCGCAGTGGCTAAATAAAACGTAAGTGGGGCCAAACCTGTCAGATATATAGTCGGGATATATATCGGATAATGGGGAATAAACCCTGAGTTAAGGGTTTCGATATCAGAACGGTAAAAGTCTCAGATTGATAAAAGAGATACACATAAATACTAACGGGTGTTTCCCGTCTACTGGTGACGGTCACCCAGCCTACTATAGGAAGTGACAGGTGACAGTCTTTACTGTCGGTGTGTCACATCCAGCAAAAGTCAGTGTTCCCATGAAAGTGACGCTCCACGCGAACACGAGGGGCCTTTTGCGTGAGCCTGCGCGAACTGGAAGGCCCAGTTGCGGGTCCAGTCGTGGTAATCTGAGCAAAAATAGATCGCGTGGAAAGCAGCGCTGGCGCATCGCCAACGCCCTGCTCATGGAGAGAAAAAGCCGAAACCCCAAAATCGTCGGAAAGAGCACTACCTACACTTGTGGCCTCTGAAACAATGATCTGCAAAATAATCGGCTCCAAAACTGCCTCAGGCAGCGGCAAAATCTGCGGAGTATCCAGAAAATGGGCGAGCGCCTTTGCCAAGGAGTGGCACAAGGAAACGAGCTGGACCCGCTTCAAACTGGCCACCTTCTCCAATCTCTCATCATTCGAAGCCAAACGAGCAACAAGCTCCTCCTCCGAAAATCTGAGCAGTAGCCATGTCATAAACAAATAATATGCGACGATGCGAACGATAGCAAAGATAATGAAACCACCACGCCGTAAATTCCCGAGACTGTCGACTTTCCAAGCGAGAGCGAGAATGAAATTCCGTAGCCCACAAGAAAGATGGCTACGCTCAAAATAAAGATAGAGCGAATACGAAATAAAATTCACGCTAAAAATCACAATACGTAAACGTAAAATGGGTCCATAACCTGTTGGATATATAGTATGAAGAGGTGCTAATTAGCCCCAATATCACCTGAGGGAGCGTCAGCGACCTCAGGTGATATTGGGGCTAATTAGCTCCTCTTCATGATATATTTGTGACACATCAGCCCTCGATTAATCGAAGGGATCATGTGAGAGCCACGTCATGAAATATGCTTTGCAACAACATTTCTCGACTCTGCCACGTCATCACAACTCGCGATATATTGCTCAAATATTGCGTACAGCGTCATCGGTGTGTCATCAGTGTCGACTGTCGGGATGTCGCTGTCGCTGTCGCTGTCATGGCAATGGCATGTCATGTCATGTCAATGTCATGTCATGTCATCGCAGTCTATCCTACCTCAGGCTGTTTTGTAACCGGCGCGTCAGCGCACGGTGCTCTGTACCGTCGCGTCAGCGAACGGCGAAGCGAACGGTGAAGATGTCTACGATGATCGTCTGTCATCAACGCAGTCGATCGTCTTTTCAATCACGAGTCACATTATAAAATACTAGCCAATCGGAAACTCAAAAAACAGATTTCCAAGATCGTTCGAGTTTTCAGTCGTTTGTCATAGTAAAAAAAGATACTGCCAATCAATGCCTAGAAAGTTGGATTTCTAAGATCGATGCTTAAAACTTCGACATTAATCCAAAGGGGAGTTCTGATGCAATTTCAAGCTCATTTCTTGTTTGCATCTAGATCTTCCCGTGCACCTCCTGCTGTGACCCTGCTGTTGTGACCCTGCCTGCTATGAATATCTTTGTGCATAATGTTTCTGCGACTGACGTTAAGTGTGTATGCATCGATATGTGTATGCATGACTAACTTTTTGCTTACATGCAGGATCAGTGCTCTATGTTGCATGATACGCCCCCCCCGGGCTTAAATTACGCGTAAATTACGTATTTCGGGCCTTGTGAGTTTTACGCGTAACACGTAACACGCCATAGGAATCTCACCCAAATATAGGCTGAAATTCAACCTATATATGAGCTGAAATTCAGCCTATATATGAGCTGAAATTCAGCCTATATATGAGCTGAAATTCAGCCTATATATCACCTGAAATTCAGCCTATATATGAGCTAAAATTCAGATATAGGCTGAAATTCAGCCTATATGTGAGGCGCGATTTTACGCCACCCAGCGTAAAATTGCCCGGAAATTAAGCCGACGTAAATTACGCGTAAATTGCGTATTTCGGGCCTTGTGAGTTTTACGCGTAACACGTATCATGCAACATAGTCAGTGCTCGACCGCAAGATGACCTTCGACTAGTCGACCCCTTTCCGCTTGTGTTCATCTTCGACCGACTCCACGCTCAACGCTCGCCTACGAGATCCTCGCTGCATCCTCGCATACCATTTTAGTTTCATATGCACTTTCGTGTGTGTGCCCCTCATGTCACTGTACGTTTTCAGATGACTTGTGTATTTTCCCTAATTCCCCGATCCCCCCCGCCATATGCCCCTTGTGCCATCCGCGTATGCCCCCTTGTGACACACGCGCCCAGTGTGTTTGTTGCTCAACTGGTGTGCCGCATTTTGTATGCACTCGCTTACGTGTGTGTATCGCATTCGTTTGTTTTCATCTTGTATGTTTTCGTTCCGACGTCTTGTGTGGGATCCGGGGGTTTTGGGTTTTTCTCGCCCATCACCGCGCACCGCGGAGATCCCGGCCATGCTTTTGCCGTGTATGTTATGTTTGCATAATGCATTTGTCTGACACGCATTAGAACATTTTTAGGCAGAGCACAACACAACATTTCGCAGGCGTTGTCGGCTTTGACCTAATTTCGGGTCAAAGTCGTCAATGCCACGTGTTCAGGGCTGGGTCACAGGGCATTGGCATTTCCCCAAGTTCGGAAGATTCCATTTGAATATTGGGGCTGTATGGCCCCAATATTCTGAATATTAGTGCTGATCAGCACCAATATTCAATGGAGTCTTCCGAACATTGGGAACACGTCAATGCACTGTGACCAATCCAGTTCTGAACACGTGGCCGCCTCACTTCCACATCAGCATTTCATCACTAATATAGCTCAGAATTGCTGCCTGCGTGGCACGTTTTCATTGGTCCAAACCAGATGTGTCATAAATATAGTACAACAGCCAAGGGGAGAACGCTCCCGGCGAGATAGAACGAACTCAAGAATTGATAAACAGACGAGATAAATACTTAGACAGACACAAGCAGAGTCATCGAAGATGACATACCGGAAATGACATGTGACAATACGAACAAGTCACTGTGCCAATTCCAGCATGAATATCTCGACAAGGCGCACATTGCAACAATTATGGCCTACGATATCATTGTGGATAGTTAGAGCATGATTCTCTAGAGTGAAGAGCTATATTCTACCTTATTCATAGAGTGCTAGAGGCCGGGACAACTCAATATTACGGAATGCGATGGCATATACGACGCATTTAAAGGTTTTGCCATATCTAGCTATATCATGGTGTAACTTAAGACGAGACACCGCCTCGGAGGCGTCTATTGCGGCTTCAACATCCGGCAGTGCGCGTGCGTGCACAACTGTCCTTACGTCAAACATCTTTGGCCGTAGTTGCGGTTCTAGAATGCGTTGCCGGTTATACTTGAATGTGCATATCACGGTATCAGTGTATTTAGCTTCACATACTTATACAATCAAGGATAGGTATTAGAGTTGCAACAGATTTGCACACTCATTCCGCAAGCCACATCGTTGTTATCTTATCTTTGGAACAACAGGCATATACCTCACTCTACGGTTTATTTCTAGCGGACCCACACATGTTGAACACATGCTCCACTGACGTCGTTTGGTTCAAGCGAAGGATTTCGAATGCTCCTGAGCTTAGGCTTTCATTCACCATATGCTAAGGGTATTAAGTCAACGTGCAAGAGGGTTAGGCACAGGATTCCAAAGCCATATCTGCAAGGGTTTGGGTTTATTTTCCATTTTATAACACCTGCAATTTTGGTCTACGATCTATTGGAGACACCGGTTGCAAGTCAATAACAGCAAGCATCCAACATGCGAGACTTAAGAATCGACAAGCAAGTAAGCAATCGGAAACAAGCGACATGAAGCAAAAATATGCGCCTTAAGCTCGAGGCTTCTTTCGCACGATATGAGATAACGGCCTCGAGGGTTCGATACTCAACGTTTAAAACGCAGAGCACGTCTACAGGCAGTTGGATAAGCCTCTGCAGAGGAGTCAAGTGCATGCGCAAGCCCAGAATTGCCAATCATGCCTTCATGCCAAGGAGCGCTTCAATAACTCAGACATCTCCAAATTGAATTGATAGGAACTTCCCCGCTTCGTTTCGCTTGACGGGAAGCTCTTTTGCCACGCTTTCGAAATCAACGGTCCCATACAAGTGTGGGAAAAGTAAAGGTTTATCATCCTCGCCCAAGCCCTCACTTTTCTTGTTCCCAACATCGGCAGCTGGCTCAAACTTCACTTCAGAGGTTAACTTACTTGACTCAATAGAAAGCACGATATAATCGCCAACCACATCAGTGTAGAAGTGGTTTGCTACTTTCAGCAACAATTCAGCCTCTTTCGTTAAATGGATAAATCCATCTTGCTCATAGGTGGGAGGGAAATACTTCGTTTGAGTCGTCTTCAGCTCCTCCCACTTGGCTTTCGGCACCAGGTGGTACAAGATTCCATGATCTGGCATCCCTATTGTGCCCAATCAAATCATAAAAAAATCAATTTCATAAGGCTCCGAAGCACTCACACCACCAAAAGCCTGCTGACACAGAAAGCACAAACCGAGGCAGATAACCAACTGAAATGGTGCAATGATTGCCACGTTCCTTACTCAAATCCAAGTAAGCTTACTCAAATCCAAGTAAGAAATGTGGTCGTTTGCGTGCTGGTGTGGCATCTTCGACCTAGCGAGCTGAAGGGGCCTGTCGGGCGTAATTTGGGCATACCTACGCTGGAATATCGGGCAAGGGCCTCTTAGAAAGATCTTAGGCGGACTCTCGAATTTAGCAGTGTGTTGAATATCAGTGCGTATCCGGAATCCTTTGCAAAGCCATTCGTTTGGCCCTATCGCGATCGGATGTAATTTTATGCTCCCCTCGCATGTAGCTCTAGCTGTCGTCAGAGGTCAGTCCTGTCGTGTGCTCTTGTCTGGCTATCGTATGGCTAGAGCTCTACTGTATGGCTCTTGTCGCTGTCAGCGGGAGGGTATAATAATAAGGGAAGGGTTATACGCGCTGGAATTCACACGTCGTTTCCGTCTCAATCCCGGAAAAATTCTGAACCAGCGTGACGGTCATATCGTCTCGCATCGTCTCGCGTGTCATCGTGAATTTAATTTCCAGGATTATTAATCATCATCAATTTATCTTCCATCGATATCGCGGATACGATTGCCGTTGGCGTTGACTTGCTCAAGGATAAAGAGCTGCGCACCAACATTTACTGCTCATAATTTTCTCAACGGTCCTTCGCTTCGCCTCGGACGGAACGATGTCGTGGCTGCTGTGTTATGCGCAGGGATTTCGGAAGTGTTTGGCTGCTTCTATTTTTCAGTTTACTTATGCATATGTGCCAACTCGCGATACTCATTTTGTGCAGCTTGTGTCGCAGGTTTTCCGATGGCGAGGAGGGGCGCGCTTTCTTGTGGTGTGGAAGTCTAGGGCAACCTAGCTTGGGATCACACCCAACCACATCGGACCCACCTTGTTCTCACGTTTTATTCAACTCACTTTGAATATGCATACAAAGTTTGAGGAGCATCGAGGTGTGATTAGTTAGAGACTGATTTATCTTTTGGGGTTTATGGCGTCATCGCGACCTCTTGGGGTGTGGAAGACAAGGTTGAGCATGCCAACCTTGCGTGGGTTCGAACCCAACCACATCGAAGTCCTCTGTGTTAGCGCACGAAACTTTGCACCAAATTTGCTGAGAGTAATATTAGTTCACCATCTTGCGCGCAAGGATTGTCGTCAAGTTTGCACGAGAAGGTCACTTCATGACAAAGAGCTTTTTGGGTTTGGGTTTTCATGTACCCAAACCAACAAATGCCAAACAGTCAAGGTCTTCCCGTGCTTCCTAGCAAACGAAACTACGCTGATATTTTGCCAAGATATATATCTTCAAGTTCCCTAAAGCTCAAGGACTGAGATACATTGTTTGCGAAACAAACAGTTTATTTCCTTGGCAGATTTATTGGGTTTGGGCTCGAATGTACCCAAACCCAATATATTCCAAAGAGCCAAGGGCTTCCCGTGCGTTCTAGCGCACGAGACTTTCCACAAATATTTTCGAGATATATACATTTAAGTTCCCTGAAGCTCAAGGGCTGGCATACATCGTGCCCGAAACGAACAGTTTATTTCTTTGGCAGTTTTATTGGGTTTGGGCTCGAATGTACCCAAACCCAATTCATGCCAAACAGCCAAGGGCTTCCCATGCGTTCTAGCGCACGAGACTTTCCACAAATATTGCTAAGATATACATATTCTAGTTCCCTGAAGCACAAGGACTCAGACTTCGATGTGGTTGGGTTCGAACCCAAGCAAGGTTGGCATGCTCAACCTTGACTTCCACATCCCAAGAGGTCGCGATGGCGCCACAAACCCAAAATGATAAATCAGTCTAAAACTTATCAAACCTCGATGCTCCTCAAAGTTTGTATGCATATGCAAGGTGAGTAGATTAAAATATGAAAACAAAGTAAGTCCGATGTGGTTGGGTATCATCCCAAGCTAGGTTGCCCTAGACTTCCACATCTCAAAAAGGTGCGTCCCTCCTCGCCATCGGAAAACCTGCGACACAAGCTGCACACACCGAATACCGTGAGTTCGCATATATGCAATAAACGAATTGAAAAATAAAAACAGCCAGACACTTCCGCAATCCCTGCACATAACACAGCAGTCACAGTGAACACCGTTCCGGCCATGAGGCGAAGGAACGTTGAGAAAATTATGAGCAGTAAATGTCGCAGCGAGCGCTTTATGGTTGAGCTAGTCAACGCCAGCGCCAACGGTAATCGTATCCGCGATATCGATGGAAGATAAATTGATTATCTGTTTTAATAATCCTGGAAATTAAATTCACGATGACACGCGAGACGATGCAAGACGATATGACCGTCACGCTGGTTCAGAATTTTTTCAGGATTGAGACGGAAACGACGTGTGAATTCCAGCGCGTATAACCCTTCCCTAATAATAATGTCACCACCAATACTATGTCACCCCTGAACAGGACCACCAACTCAAGGAGTTGGGGTATAATCTCATCCGATGAGCGCGAGCGCTTCGCAAGCTATGCGCTTACACAGTGCTCCTTCCTCGTGCAAGAAGAGCCGGTCGTAATAATCTTGGCTAAGAATCTAACGGCTTCCACTTGCCCTGAAAATACATATTTTTATGCCGCAAAACGAATAAACCATTTTATACAAAAGTCTATAAAAGTGAAAAATATAAATAACATTGCAATACGTGTTAATTTGTATAAAATACATTCAACATTGCAGATCGGGCTCCGACTCCGCAAGAGAATTTGGATGGTCGATCTGAGCGCTGCTGGGAGCGCCATAAACCCGTATAAATATAGGGATGTAGGTTGTCGGCGTGATATAATATTCCATGAGAAATATTCGACTACCACTACGTACACACTACAGCCTACACAGATCTGCAGTCTGGAGTCTGCAGTGCAGTCACCGAGTGTCTTCGTTTTCGGTTTGTCAGTGCGAAAAAACACGCCCTAGCCTACGCTTGAAACATTTTTCAGTAGTTGCGAGTGGTCAGAGTCGAAAAAGAATCGCGGAGGGCCTCTTCAAAATTCTCTAGTTATGCTTATGAATTAATACCATGAACGGAAAATCTACAAACGCCTTCCATACCTTCCTAAGTTATGCTCTGTTGTTTCCTGAGCCGTAACGATGAGCTCGTGTGCTACACGATGTCAACCCTCCTTTTTTAAAGGTCTTCCCATACCCACTTGGTATCAGTTGGGCCCCTTCTCAAGTAGAATAGTTTGAATATCTATGTATCCTGGCTTTCGCACTTGTTGTCCTCCTGCTATTCCTTTGCTTCTATCGCACTTCCATGGCGTGCTCGTTCCATATTACATAGAAAAGAGCTTTTGCAACTTCCCCCCTTTATTTGCCTGCTTACCACGCGAGTTAGTGCGCAACAGGGACGCGAACACGCGCCTTACAGTTATGGAAAAGCTACTTCGCACGAGGTTCCGCGTTGAGCAGCTTCATCTAGACGGTGGACGCCCCTTCCACTACCGTTCTCCTTTGGCTGAGAGAAACGGGAGATATGTTGAGGCAAATGAGTCTGGCAGGAATTATTCGTAAGAATTTCTACCTGCTGGGTGCTGTCCTCAGCGTTTGTTCCTGTCTTAATGCCGGGGCAGTGACTGCCCAAATCAACGATACTTTCCCTTTAGACTGGGGGTCCACTTTCAATGTCGACTTGTCCGGGAACTCAACAAGAACAGGCATAGATATCCAAGCACCCCTGGAACTTTCAGAACAAAAGAATACCCGTGCTCGCGGGTAAGACTTCTTCCTCATGCACCAGCTCTCCCAAGTATACTTCTATTCCCTACCTTCTTAGGGTATGTGCACCCTTCCGGGAGCCTAGTCGTGAAAGTGATAGAGGCTATCTGATGCTATGGGCTCCAAACAGGCTCGGCATGACCTGGAAGCTGAACCGAAGAAGTATTTCTGACATCAAATGCAGATTTCGGCGGTGCCGGAGCATCCCAGCTTCTCAGTGTGTACTGCTGTGACAGTGTTACATCCCTTTTAGGATTGAACTCCTTTTGTGCGCTCAGGGATATTTGTGCGCTGACGATTGCATGCGTCAGCAGGAGCGGCCCCCTGCTTGATTTTGTGCTCGAGTTGACGACCGCACCTTACCCGCGCCTCCTTCCATGCCTTGTTCCTGCAGGCTGACCGGATCTTCAGTGAGCTTGCACGAGCTGCAGACCGTCAATGACGAGCCTGCGGCTCCCTGGAACGATGAGCCACGGCTTCCAAAACATGACATCTTCACACTGTACGAGCTCGTGGAAGCTCTTACTCATCTCAGCGAACGAATTAATGTGGTTCGAGACCTCGAGCTGCGCGGCTCGCCTCTGCCGACGGTCGGACGCGGAATGTCCATCACCCTGTATGGTACCTGCGGGAAGCGGCAGTGCAAACTTGACGCGAAGGGACGCTCACATATATTTTTGGTGTACGGCGGAACCCTAACCATCCGGAATCTCGACCTCGTTGGCGGACACGGTCGGTATCCCTCCCCTCAAATGGCGCTGTAGATCCCTTGCCTAAGACGCACTGTTTTCGGCAGGGGCCTGCTGCCTTTCAACCTACTCCGGCTTCGTGTTAGGTTTCAGGGCAGGCTACGTGGCGCTGTTGAAGCCCGGCTGTCTCCACGAGGGCTTTAGTTGCATGGAATCTCTACTCCCCGGACGGCCGGGCGTGTTTTGCAGTGGTGAACACATTCATCTGGCAAGCTTGCAGGAGCAAGAGGAGTCCCCCCTTGCGGCTCGTTGAGGAACTAGCGTCGACCGTGAAAGCGGCGGATCCCCATTCGCGAGTGGCTTCGGCTTGTTTACCTGCGTCCTGCCTCTTGCAGGGGGCAGCCGCCCAGGGGATTTTGGAGGGCTCATCATGCTGGAGGGTGGCGCGCTGGAGATGTACGATTCTGCGCTGCGCGACAGCCAGGCCTGGTCGGGCGGTGCGGTGTACGCGGGCGGCGAGGCGCGGGTACATCTGACAAGGTGCTCCATCCGGAACAACCAGGCACTGGCCTCTGCTTACTCCGCCGGGGTCGCCGGGGGCGGTGCGTTCTTTATCAACGGTTCACGCCTCACCCTGCAGAGCTGCTCGACGGTGGCGAACGGCCCCGTCGTTCGCAACGGCACCGCGAGCCAGGGCGGCGCAGTGCTGTGTGGGTGGGGTGCGGAGGTGACCTTCCGGGCGGGCGAGGCAAGCTGGAACGAGGCAGCGTACGGGGGCGTGGTGAAGAGCGATTGGGACTCGGTGGTGAGCTTCCTGGATGGCTGCGAGGTTCACGAGAACAAAGCGTATGCCGGCGCCGTCGTGTATAGCTGGGGCTCATCCAACGTCTTCCACCATGCCGTCCTCCGGGACAACGTGGCCGCAGGTGAAAAGACCCGTTGCCACCTCCCCGGACTAAGGCCAGGCTGCACCCATTCCAGCGGTCCGGGGTTTATCAGGGAAGGTGCTCCAAGGTTAATCAGAATATGTTGCCAAAAGACCGGCATGAATGTGCCGGTCCTCTTTGGTGTATAGGTCTTTGTGCTTGAGTGGCTTGTGCTGCGCCCCATCCTCGGAATCCCGAAGGCGATCTCGTATAGCATTGCCCTGAATGTAAGGCCACGCTCAGCAGGTATACCGTGTACATGATGTTTTCGGTTTTCCCGAAGAGCAAGCTAATGCTCAATCATCCCCAGAAGACTCAACAGCTGTCGGTTTTCTCGATTTGGGGGGCCTAGAAACGCCGGAGAGCTCAATAGATCACGCCCGCACAGCCCAGCTAGATCTCTCTGGATAGGGGTCGTCACGATGGTATGTGTGAGCCCATCTTGATGCATCTCTGACGGGTTGCACCTCTGAGGCGAACCCTTTCGCTCGTCACTTTATTTGCGCTGCAGGCGGCGGCTCCATTCTGGCGGCTGCGAATCCACCGCCACGTCACACGCACAACTTGGAGGTGGTCGAGGCCACGGTGAACGGGGACCCTTGGAGCAGTGCGGCTCTGTGCAACCCGAGCTGCACCACCTACCTTGCCAACGGCGCCACCGCCAACTTTCACAGTGCCCACCTAAACAGCTCCGAGGCACTACTGCCCCCTCTCAGCCTGCTGCCCTCTCACATGGTCCCTGCCGAGGGGGAGGCATCGCAGGTGAAGAGCACCAGCCCGCGCGCCGCGCAGCGCTTCAGGGCGGTGCGCCAGGAGCCTCGGCCTGAACCGGCCATGCCCGCTCCCCGCCGCATCATGGCTGGATCTGGTGCGGCTCCATCCTCTCAAGGGGGTGCCCCAGCCTTTGACTGGCTGGTTCACATTCCGACTTTCAGCTCTGTTGCAAACATGCCGCCCCCGCGCCCTGCTCTGCCGCCACCAGACGCGCCGCCGCCCTTGCCGCTGGGCTCGCCGGCGCAGCCCATTGTGCAGCCTGCGTCTCCGCCGCCTCTGCGGCCTCCGCGCCCTTCGAGGCCACTGGCGCCTTCCGCTCCTTGGGGAGCCCCGCTGCCTCCGCAGCATCCCCCCCCTTCCCCCTCTCCTCCACCTCGCATCCACCCCCCTTCCCCTCCCACTGAGGCCTCCCCCCGCCAGGAGCAGCCCCTGCGCCTCCTGTGTCCCGCTCACCTCCATCCTCTCCGCCTCCGTCACCACCTCCGTTTCCTTTCTCACCCCCATATCCACCACCACCTTCACCACCTCGCCCCACCTCCCCCAGCCCCCTCCGCCTCCCCAGCCTCAGATCCATGCATTCTTGCGGGCACCTGGCAGCCCCTCCTCCCTCGCCTCCCCCCGCCAGGACTGCCTCCCACCTCACCCCTCTCCACCCAGATCCTCCTCCCTCCCAGCTGCCACCCGCTGCTCCCTCCTCCTTCCTCCCCTCCTCCACACCCTCCAGTCCGTGCCGTCTCCCTCCCCGCGATGCTTTTGCCCACCTTCTGCTCCTCTGTATCCTCCCCCTTCCCGCCCTCAGGTCCTGTCCCTCATGGCCCCCTTGGGCCCATGTTCTCCTCCCAGCCCCCTTCTCCCAAAGTATACCTCCTTCCCCTCCTCCCACCATGCCCACCCCCGTCCCCCACCCTCGCCTCGCCCCTCCTCCTTCCCCATCGGAGTCCACCTCCACATACCCGTCTCAGCCTCTCCCTGCAGTTGCCCACATTCGCCCCTTCTATGGCCCCCACCTTCTCACCGGACACGACTATCACGCCACCGCCACCCATCCCCCCTACCACAGCCCCCTCTTCATACATACCCCCATCACCACCTCCACCCCACCTCTACTCTTCCCCCACCTTCCCCACCTTCACACTTCCCCTCCCCACCCCCAGCAATGCAGCACCGGGGACCCTCACTTCCGATCGTTCAATGGGCGCCACTTCGACTTCCACGGGGTGGGCGAGTTCGTGCTGCTGGACTTGGAGCGCTCAGGGCGCTCTGGCCCGGCCTCGGTGCGCGTGCACGCATGCCAGCAAGACGCCGCGCCGCAGTGGAGCGGCGCGGCGGCCAACTCGATGCTCGCGGTGCGCACCCCGCTGGCCGACCTCAGGATCACGCCTCGGGCCCCTGCGACCGTGGACGTGGCCAGCACGGTGTCGCTCGCCGAGGCAGGCATATCAATCACCGAGGTGCTGGGCGAGCGCCGCGCCGATGCCGCCACATTCAACATCGAGCTTCCATCTGGGATCTCGATCTCTGTCCGCTCATTTGGGAGCCGCCGAGGTGCGCCCGCTCCCCCCCCCTCGGCCGCTCCCCCCCCCTCGGCCGCTCCTAGGACGGTGCTGTAGCAGCGCTGGTGGGGGCGGCGCAGGGAACGTAGGTGATGGGAGGGGGGTCGCGGTGGAGCAGGTGGCATGTCCGCAATGTTCCTGCATGTGTTCATCAACCTACCTGACCCAGCGCAAGCGCAGCCTGCGGGCGCCTTCCACGGCGAGGGTCTGTGCGGCTGGGTGTCATTCGACGGCGCGAGTTACGCTGTGGGCGACGCGGGAGACACCGATGCCCACTCTCTGTACAACGCATGGCGCGTGCCGGCGGGTAACACGCTCTTTGACGGGGCATGCGTGGACGAGGGGTTCTTCCCGAGCCCGTGCGAGACAGAGGCCGCCGTGCTGCAAGTCCTGGAGGCCAAGGGCATCACGGTGACCCACTCGCACAAGCCTCACCCCCCACGACTCTCATGTTCCCCGGCTGCCATCCACCCCTACCCCCCCTCCCCCACTGTTCTCTAGCTGGACGTCTTGATACACCGCTCCTGGAGCAGATGTCGCATCATTGACAGATCTCTGACACCCTCTCGGCTCCTCAGCACCCCAGTGGCCTCTTGCAAGCTCATGCAGCTCCTCGGCCACAAGCATGGCGGACGTGCAGGCGGCGGCGCATTGACGCGCGCTGCGCTGGGGCCGGGGTGTACCGGAGCCTGCAGGAAGAAGCGGAGCGGGAGTGCAGTACGGTGTGCCCCGAGATGTTCCGGGAATGCCTGTGTGATGCGGCGATCACTGGGGACGTGCCATCCATGGTGACCGCCGCGCGGGAGGCCTGTGGCATGGAATGGGCGCCGCCGCCTCCCGCCATGCCAAGGTGTGTAGCCCCCTCCATTCCCTGAATAGTCGAGAAACTGTTATTTCTCTTGAGCTTATCACACCTTGTGTGGGGCGTTGATGGGAGCCGCCAGTGATGTCCTGTGTGCGATGCTGCATGTTCAACGGTGCTACAGCGAGGGCTGCCGACCTCGGATGGATCGTTGACGCATGGGGGGTGCTGCATGTTCAACGGTGCTACAGCGAGGGCTGCCGACCTTGGATGGATCGTTGACGCATGGGGGTGCTGCCGTATTCAACGGTGCTGGCAGTGCTGCCGACCTTGGATGGATCGTTGTGACGCATGGGGGTGCTGCATGTTCAACGGTGCTACAGCGAAGTGCTGCCGACCTTGGATGGATCGTTGACGCATGGGGGCTGCTGCATCAACGGTGCTGGCGGGGGCTGCCCGACCTTGGATAGATCGTTGACGCATGGGGTGCTGCATGTTCAACGGTGCTACAGCGAGGGCTGCCGACCTTGGATGGATCGTTGACGCATGGGGGGCTGCTGCATGGTTCAGCGGTGCTGGCTGAGTGCTGCCGACCTTGGATGGATCGTTGGCGCATGGGGTGCTGCATGTTCAAACGGTGCTGAGCGAGTGCTGCCGATGTGGATGGATCGTTGAGGCATGGGGGGTGCTGCATGTTCAACGGTGCTACAGCGGTGCTGCCGACCTTGGATTGATCGTTGACGCATGGGGGCTGCTGCATGTTCAACGGTGCTCCACGAGAGTGCATGCCGACCTTGGATGGATCGTTGACGCATGGGGGTGCTGCATGTTCAACGGTGCTACAGCGGTCTTTGCCCGACCTTGGATGGATTAGTTGACGCATGGGGGGGTGCTGCATGTTAACGGTGCTACAGCGAGTGCTGCCGACCTTGGATGGATGCGGTGTGCCAGGGAGCTGCTGCATGGACCTCCAGCAAATTCACAGCGAGGGCTGCCGACATGGATGGATCGTTGACGCCAGGGCTGCTGCATGCCAGCGATTGCTTGACGAGGGCTGCAGGCCTTGGATGGATCGTTGACGCCATGAGTGCTGCATGCGAGCCTCCTCGGCCTCCTACCAGGCCCCTCCCCTCCCCTGATCTCTGTGTCCCCCAGCCGCCCCCTTTGCTGCATCCACCACATGGACTACCAGGTGGTCACCGCCCGCCGCCGCCGCAGTCCCGGCCACCGTGCTGCTCGCCAGAGGCACCGCGCCACTCAGAGGTGAGCACTCCTCCCTGCCTCAGGCGAGGAGGAGGCATTCGGGTGGGTGCACATGGAGAAGGGGAGCAAGCAACCTCATTGTGCCACGTCATCGGGGCAGGTTCTAGGGCGCGACTCCCAGCCTGCGGCTGAAGAGAGCTCTCTGGGGCAATCCCTTGGAGCGCAACACCGGCGCACCCGAGCCACCGGGGAGTGGAGGGCGAGGTCTTTACACGAGCTGCTTCAGAGCTAGAGTGATGTAAGGGCTGGGCGGCCCAAAGCGCTTCCGAGGGAAGGGCATCGTGCTGACTCGTCCCTCCCCTCCTCCCCGCCCCCACCTGCTTACCCTCCCCTCCTTCCCTCTCCTGGCTATCCGGTGCTACCTCGCAGGCGGGGCTTGTACCGGAGTATGTGTGCGAGAACGGCCGCCACGTGGCAATACGCGTGTTTGACGCGGTCCTGAGCGGCGCCTGCATGCGCGGCGCACAGCTGATGTCGAGCCGCCCGGACTCAGCGACGTGGCGCTGCGGCGGGACCACGGTGCCCGACACAGTGGTGGCGGACATCCAGGCGGGGCTCTGTGGAGGGACCTGCACCCCTCCTCCCCGCCCCCCCGTGCCCTCCACCTTTGACGCCCCTTGGTCTACCCTTGCCAAGCCATCCCCCCTCCAAACCGTCCCCTCCCCCGGGAGGGAGTGTGTGGCTCCGACCGCCACCGCTTCCGACACCTCCACCTCCAGAGGGTGGCGCTCCTCCGGTGCCGTGCACCAGTGAGGCCGGAGAGGTGCAAGGGTATGTGTGCGCGGGAACTGGGGTGAGCGTGGCGGTGTACACCGCGCTCGTCCGGGACGGGTGCGAGGGTCAGCTTCAGGGCGGCACCCGCGGGTTTTACTGTGTGAGCGCTGTGGCGCATTGCAGTGGAGATGGCTGGCCTCTGCGGCGGCTTCATGGCCAAGTCCTGCGAGGAGCTCTGTGCCTACCACCGCGCCCCCAGGGTCCTCCTTACGTTTGCCCCTCAATGCCAATCCCCAACTGCTGCCCAGATCCATAGCGCCCCCATGTCACTTGGCGATACCTGCGTCGAGTTACCAGGGAGTGCAGGCTCACACCTGCTGATAGCCTGCTGTCTGGTGGCTGACTCACGGCCGCCCCGTCTCTGGGGTATGCAGCGGCGACGTGGCGGTCCCGGCCGGGAATGGCACAAGGTGAGTGTTGGCGCGCTGTGGGTCTGTTGGCATGCCTTTGCCTTGATCTGCACCCCATCGCGGCATGCACCCTTCCCCCCGCGCCCTCCCTGGCACCACGTGGCATCTCTAGGGATGCATCATGCATTATGTGCTTGCCCTCGCATTCATATTCGGACGACATCCACCGGGATGACAGCCACCGGGTGTGCCGAGGGCACCTACCGGTCACCAGCGGCACTCCCCGAGTGGACACTGAATATGCTAGCAGTCACTAGGGACCAAGGACCCTCCCTGAGACGGCGCTCAACAAACCTAAAGGGACACTTTGGGTGTGACGGCGGCCCAGGCTGATGCGTATATGTGGGGACGAGGCTGTGCCGGCCGGTGTGGCTGCGGCGGTGTTGCGGGGCGTGTGCGAGGCGACGTGTGTGCTGCCCCCTCCGCCGCCATCCGGAAGCTCTGAGTGCCCTGGCGGGCTGCTGCCGGCCCCGGGCATCGTGGACGAGTACTTGTGCGACGGCATCCACGTCCCCGCCGAGGTGTACGACGCAATCCACGGTGCGGAATGCGTGCGGGCCGGCTCCCAGGAGTTTGGCGTGTGGCATTGCGGCGGTAACATGGTGGAGGATGTGGTCGTGGCGGCGGTGCGCTCGGGGAGATGCGAAGCTGGATGTGCTCAGCCGCCGCCTCCTCCCCCACCTTCACCCCCTCTCCTTGGGGAATGCCCTGGTGGTGGGCAGCCGGTGCCCGGCGTCGAGGGGGAGCACGTGTGTGACGGTATCCATGTGTCCGCCGGGGTGTACACCGCCATCCACCGGGGCGACTGCGCCAACTTGGCGCCGGGGGGCGACCCGCTCTGGAGATGCAGCGGCGTCATCATTGACAATCTCGTGTATGCCGCGGTGCTCAACGGAACCTGCGATGCCTCCTGTCCCTCACCCAGCCCGCCCCCCCCTGCCAGGGAGTGCCCTGGGGGTGGTCAGCCGGCGCCTGGCATCGCGGGGGAGCACGTGTGTGCCGGCATCCACATACCTTCCGACCTGTATATCCTGGTGCTGCAAGACGCCTGCGCGGAGCTGTCATCCAACGGCGACTCCTTGTGGATGTGCGGGGCGATACTGGTGGAGAACGCGGTGTACGTGGCAGTGCGCGATGGATCGTGTGAGACTGGCTGTCCCACCCCGTCCCCTGCGCCCCCAACCCCGACGGGCGAGTGCCCGAATGGGGTGCAGCCTGCCCCTGGTGTGGACGGCGAGCACGTGTGTGCGGGCGTCCACGTGCCCTCCGAGGTGTATGACGCCGTCCAGCAGGGCGCGTGTGTCAATCTCGCCTCCACTGCACGCCCGCTGTGGAGATGTGAGGATGTCATCATTGACAACGCGGTGTACGTGGCAGTGCGCGATGGATCGTGTGAGACTGGCTGTCCCACCCCATCCCCTGCGCCCCCAACCCCGACGGGCGAGTGCCCGAGTGGGGTGCAGCCTGCCCCTGGTGTGGACGGCGAGCACGTGTGTGCGGGCGTCCACGTGCCTTCCGAGGTGTATGACGCCGTCCAGCAGGGCGCGTGTGTCAATCTCGCCTCCACTGCACGCCCGCTGTGGAGATGTGAGGATGTCATCATTGACAACGCGGTGTACGTGGCAGTGCGCGATGGGTCGTGTGAGACTGGCTGTCCCACCCCGTCCCCTGCGCCCCCAACCCCGACGGGCGAGTGCCCGAGTGGGGTGCAGCCTGCCCCTGGTGTGGACGGCGAGCACGTGTGTGCGGGCATCCACGTGCCCTCCGAGGTGTACGATGCCGTCCAGCAGGGCGCGTGTGTCCGCACCACAATGGGCGGGCGGCAGATGTGGCGATGCGGCGCCTTGTGGGTGGAGGCGGACATCTATGCGGCGGTGCTATCGCAAGAGTGCGACGTGCCCTGCAGCCATGGCAAACCCCCGCCGCAGCCTGCCGGAGGTGCCGGGTGCGCCGGCGGGTGGACTGGACCTGGCATTGTGCCAGGGCAGGTGATCGATGAGTACATCTGCAACGGTCTGCACATCCCAGTTGCCGTGTACAACGCCGCGCGACAGAACGGCTGCACAGAAGACATGGGTGCGCTCCACTCCCCCCGTGCATGCCTTCCACGCCTGTGAATATCGAAGGTTTCTGAGGCCCTCAAGCAGTGCAGCCGGGAAGCGGTGCACATTACCTGAGACCCCGCTTCTTCTGGGTATTGATTCCATATTGAGACGGCATCACGCGGCCCTGCAGTCCCTTTGAAACGTGAAATTAGTTATCTACAGAGTCGGGGTCCCGGGTTAGGCGAACCGCTTCCTGCCTCGTCATCTGCGCTGAATGCGCATCTCATCAGAGCGCTGATGTGGCGTGTGGAAGAAGGAGGGGTGAGCGCTGGGTCAGGCTCTGCTCTGGAGGGCCTGGGCAGCCGGTAGTGCCACAGAGGCGGAGGGTGGCGGTGCGGGCTGGAGGGCTGAGCGTGGCGCTGGGGGGCATGTGCGCAGTGCTGAACGGGCAGCGGATGTGGCTCTGCCTGGAGGACACGGTGATCGAGGACCAGGTGCTGGAGGTCATCACCCGCGGGGAGTGCGCAGAAGTGTGCACTCCGGCCCCACCGACTGACACCGCGCGCCCCGCCCTCGGCCCCAACCCCACCGCAGCCTGCCGGAGATGCCGGGTGCGCCGGCGGGTGGACTGGACCTGGCATTGTGCCCGGGCAGGTGATCGATGAGTACATCTGCAACGGTCTGCACATCCCAGTTGCCGTGTACAACGACGCGCGACAGAACGGCTGCACAGAAGACATGGGTGCGCCTCACCCCCCCTGGCGCTGCATGCGCTTCTCGTCAGTGCGCTGATGTGGCGTGTGGAAGAGGGAGGGGTGAGCGCTGGGACAGGCTCTGGCTCCGGAAGCAGGGGTCAGCGCTGGG